>JAYJMH010040087.1:0-15268 GCA_036873815.1 Phacellophora camtschatica | reverse complement strand
ATTACAGGGATCGCGTTTCATAAAGTTGAATACTGAAAAGGTCATCAGTGCGAACGCAAAACGAATAGTTTAGACCATAAAAATATTTAAAAAAGAGATCATATCAGGATTCTATCAAATAAAGAATATAAAATATAAAATAACCATACAGAAAAATTACTACATGAAAAATCTTATCTTGGAAATTTTGGGTGAGTTTCCCAACTCGAGTAACTCGCCCTGGATCCGCGCCTGCTTCGTTTATTAAATTTTCATCGTCAATCTCAAAATTTCAAAGATCGTTCCGGAATCTATAGAACAATTTTGGAATTGTATTCAGAAATTTTGGAATTGTATGAGCCCATTTTACTGAGATATTCGCGTTTTCATGCGAGGAACCGTTTTCTGTACGCAACGCTATGAAGTTTTTGGTTTGTGTTCCTGGGTGAACACCATCAGTTCTCAGACCCCATCTCTGCAATCGTTGTTTGATGCTCCAAAAGAATCGTTTCTAACTTTGGAATTTGGGGCAGATAAAAAATGTTCTTTTGCTCTTTTAAACACACAAAGTCCCGATCTTGTTTTGCCGGGATTCATTAACCTGCCCACAGGACGACTTATCCACTGGTTCGACGCATATTGGCTAGGATTCAAGGAAAACTATTTTTAAAAAACTTGGACTTGTTCTAAGTCTATTTTTTCTATATCTTCTATTCTATTCCGGCCAGAGATATATTGAAATAGAGAAACAGGAGATAGACTGAAGTAGAAGATATAGAGGAAGAAGAAATAGACTTGGAGCAAGTCTAAAAAGACTGACCCTGATGTTGGAATTCTCATAAAGAACTAAGATTTAACGCTAATGAATTGTCGTTATTTGATTTGTGCAATCAAAACATGCTTCATGGGGCGAACATAGGTCAGGTTTTGAAGAGTCAATCTATGAATATGAATATTTGTGTTGACTATGAAAACATGAAAACATGAACTTTTGTGTGTTATAGACATGTTCAATTTGCTTCTAAAAATGTGCCAGTGCACGTTCTAGAAAGACAATCGTTGGAATCTGTTTATAAATTGTGATAACACTTTGGTTAACCGTTTTAGTAATCTGTTGGAGCACTGAGTATCAATCTGTCACCAGAATACCACCTAGAGAAACTACAGCTGAGCTATGCATTCATCCGACAGGTCATGCATGGTTTATCTCAGAAACATGCTCAATCAAACAAACGTAAATTCCTCTAAGCTACCCCTATCATAGGGCGGGTCTCTGTTACTGTCAAGATCATTACACGGGGCTTTTTAATTTAAATTTTTACAGGGCTGGAGTTCATTATTTTTTTTGCAAAATTAAATACCCTTTTCTCTTTCATTTGTTAAGAACCTTACAAATTTTTTGAAAAATTGAATTTTACGCTGAAAGTCCCTTTTTTGTTTCTTGTTATAAATCTGACTTATTTATGGATTTTAAAATCAGTGGACTGATTAGCGCGACAGCAACTAGCATGCGTGCGTGCATGGGTTAATTCATAAATTTAGTTCTTATTATTATAAGAAGGTTTGAAATAGCGTTTCGGGCATGTCAAAATGTATATTAATTCATCTATCATTACCTGTTTGCGTTTTATGAGCTGGATGTAAATTGAGGTCTGGTACTTAGTGCCCCCAGTGTAAAAATAGCGTCGGTAAATAGGTACAGTTTTAGCATCGTTTTTAGTATATATGCTAAAATATTTGTATAAATCTAATTTTGGTAATCGATTTTTTATTGATTACCAAAAGTTTACGAATCATGTGCAGGGTTCTTAATGGAGGACCAAGAACCAAAGTTCAAAAATTGCAATTGGGAACATTTTTCATCGTGTGTCTATTCTGAATTGTTTTCAGCATGTTAAAATACCCACGTGTTAAAATTTTTATGCTGGCTTTACAATTTCCACTATTCTTGTGCTTACAGCTACGCGTTTCTCGTTGAATTTGTGGTGAATGCCGGGGGGGGGGGGTACACCTTAATATATGGGCACGGGTATGTGCCACCGATAAGGATAGGTTTGAAGGCAGTAAACTCTCTAAATATGGATACGAGTTTTAGCAAAAATGCTTTAATGTTAGGTTAGATATTAAAAATTGTCCTTAATGTTTGGTGGTTTGGAATGAAACACAACATTAATGTTTGTATATACACAAATTTAAGCATTAAAGATGGGTAGGTTGATGAAATCTCTACGGCACACTCCCGTCCGACTGCGGTTGATATGTACCCTCTCACCACCAAGGTGACTCTTTGTTATTGACTGTATTTTATTTAGAGATAATGCAAATAATGTCCTAAATATTCTCTTTATCAATACAGGGTATGGTGAATCCGGGCGATAATGTTCCTAATACCCTGAAGGCTGAATTTGGAGAAGAAGCTTTGAACTCGCTTGAGGCCACTGAGGAGGAAAAGGGAGAAATCAGCGAATGGATACACAAGTTATTTGAGGGTGGTGACGTTGTAAGTTGATACTGAATTACAGGCCAGGGGATGCGCTGATGAGCACTTTTTTGTTTTAGTTTAATTTAGACACTTTTGGATTATTCTGCCCAGCCAAGGGAGTACTTTTCATCTTTTATAACTGACTCTCTAATATTGAGCCAATAGACGAATTCAGCTCTGGTTTGTTTACACCCAAATCAAATCATGTGATCCAACCCTTGGAAATTTTAAGTGTTCTTCTACTTCGTGCATTTAGAGCACGAATGTTTTATCAAGAGATTGGTCACTTGACTTGAATTGGATGTAAACAAACCAGATCTACATAGGTCTATTATTGTTACTCAATTTTAGTTGCTCCTTTATTTACCCTCAAACAGGTCGAGTGTTTCAGGTCGAGTTGAGTGCTCAACGCATAAATACTCGTTCGTACTTAACAAAAGTACCTTTCGGAGGTACCAAAGAAATTTGACTCAATTCTCAGCCTGGCTTTTCTTATAAAGATTTTTCTTATATAAAAAACGTGTAAAGAGAAAGCAAATTTTTCAGTTGATAGTTTTCAATGCTAGTACCACTATTTGATTGCAGATTTATAAAGGTTATGTTGATGACCCAAGGAACACAGACAATTCCTGGATGGAGACAGTGGCCGTTAATTTTCATGACGATGATGGGAAAGCGTTCAGCAAAATCAAGCTCAAAGCTGGAGATGACGCAAAGAATGTAAAATGGATCGCAGCAGATAGTAGTCTCAAGCTGTATGCAAGTCATTCTAATTTCATTGTTGAAACCTGCAAGAAGCGTGATGCTCATTTCTGAATTATAATACCAAACATTATCTTTTGCATTAATTAATTGACTTCGTTGGTGTATATTTTTAGAAGTAATAGCTTTTCATTAAGTAATCAAATAATTTGATAATTAACTGACTGTAGCTATTTTTTTGAACATATTCATAGGGGTGTACCGGATCTATTTTTATAGAATCCGGCCGGAACTGGATTTACCGGATTTTTTAGATTGAAATCCGGCCATACCGGATTTTTTATCAACAAAACATGTTTGCACTAAATCGGGGAATTTAAAGACCCCCTATTAACATCAGGTTTTTTCAGGGGCACTGATATACACGATGCCGGCGTGAGATGAAACCGGCTCAGAGTCATGCCGATATAGATAAAGCTGATAATTTTTAGCCCCGTTTACAGGATGGGACGAATCCGCTTTGCTAGAACAATAGGTGTGACATCACAGTATTTTGCGTCCATGCACTCGCGCAAACTTGATAAAGATAAAAGGCGCCAAACGCATAAACAAACATGAACGCGAGCGAAGCAGCAAAAGATCGTAATCGCAAAGCAATTTTACACAAAAATGTGAGGAATCATGCCATCAAAAAAGACTAAGACCATTGAAGGCAGTGAAAAGTCATTTGTCGCAAAACAGCAATTAGTTGAAGATAGTACTTGTCGACGCCTGCATCAAGTGTATAATCAGAAAGGATTTTTTTGGAAGCTTGCAACATTTTTGAAGAAAAGAGCTCTCGACTTTTACCTCGAAATTGCGAAAAACTGCTCTTTCTTCATCACAATTTATGCAGAATTTAACTTTGTTGAAATCTAAATGCATAAAACTGGTACTAGATATGCCTTCTTTTCTTTGTTTGATTGATCTACCTCTTTCTCTACTGTTTAACATCTTATCGTTTTTTAAAACTTTCAAATTGAAAAATCCGGTTGACTTGCCTGGTTTTTTTATAGATCCGGCCGGAACCGGATATCCGGCTAAATAGAGATCCGGCATCGGATTATCCGGTCTGCCGGATATCCGGTACACCCCTACATATTCATTGCTGTTGTTAATGGTGGTTACCTATTACCCGTGGATAGTAGTTTACAATAAATGCACGGAAAGTACTTCATGTTTACTACAATCGTCGAAGTTATCGCTGTCGCCATACGTTGGTGTATATTTAGAAGTAATAGTTTTTTATTAATTAATCAAACAATTCGATAAATAACTGACTGTATTTTTTAAACATATTCATTGCTGCTGTTAGTGTTGGTTACCTATTACCCGTGGATTGTAGTTTACAATAAATGCACGGAAAGTGCTTTATGTTTACTACAATCGTCGGAAGTTATCGCTACCGCTCTAGCATACGACTCATTGCAATTCCAATAAAAAAAAACTGGCCCTGATTTTGACAAGCCTCGTTCCCAAAAAGACGAAGCCTAATTGCCGACTGACCTCAAGTGCAGTTGCAAAAGGCCAATCAATAGTTGTCTTGTGGCCCTCAAAATCCGAACATTGAGCCTCTATATTGAAGTAATAATCCAATTACAATCAATCGTAATAATCCAATCACAGGCGAGAAAATTGGCATATGACCACAATGCAGCGCTGTGATTGGAGCCACAGGAAGTTATGGCGGCTGGCTGAAAAAAGGCCAGATTTTGAGCTCAAATGCCACCCGTCTAGTTTATGTTACCATGATGTTACCATGATGTTACCATCTTATAAAATTATTTTACCTGTTAAAAATGCGCCAAATCATTGCAATTTTCCAAGTGAGGGCTTATTTACTTGAGGCAAACGAGCCCGGTTAGGCTGATCGTTTTATAGTCCCGTTTACCCCATACCGGATTGCTATCGGAGCATTGTGATTTTTGTAGTCCAGACAATGGTATTTAGCGCCAAAGCGGTCATGCGACTTGGTTTACACTTCAACGCTATACACTGTCAATTGGAGCGTTGAGACACATCTCACATTGACCGTTTATGGATCTTGATTTCGGTTAAAAGCAAGTCGATTTAATGAAAAATGCCTTGTTCAGAGATCTCACCGAATAATGAGAGATGTTTAATGAGAGATCTCACCGAATAAATATTCTTGTTCGACGAGATCTCACCTGAAGTGAGCTGGTCCCCATTAACATTCTCAGACTTTAATGACTGGAAAAACATAACATTTCCAATTGAACTGCATGAGTTTTTTTGTACTGCAACATTACATTGTTAATAATATGTTTCATTTCATGGTAAAGTTATAAACTAAAGTCTTAGATAATTAACGAGAAGGATTGTTATCATTTTTCTATCTCGTTATCGCTTATTTATTTTTGTTATTTTGGTATTGCAGAAAGCAGTTGTTTAGAACATACCTTGCAAAGTACTTTCGATGTGCTTTGGAAACGGAGGGGGTACAAAATTCGCAAAAATTAATGTCAAAATTTATAAACCTTTTTTAAACAGGAAAATCCTATGGAAGTTCATAAACTCATAAAACCTCTAAAATGATTCGATCACGTTTTCTCCCTTTAAATATGACATTTCCACATTGTTTATAAGTGGGTCACAAGGCCTTCCCAGGGGTGAAAGGATTAACATAACTAGGGTGATTTTAAAATCATTTTAATAATAAGGAATACAAATCTAAAAAGTATAAATATAAATCTAAGTATAAATATTCTTGAAGTTAGTGTTACAACTAAATTTTTTTTCGATAATTATCTACTAGACTAAATACAATTAGTAAGGTAGAAATAATAGTAACGTTCTATTTATACGCGAAAAGAACAAAAATTCAAAGGTCAAGATTTTGAGTCATTAATTATAATAAAGATTTCACGTCTTGCGTTCAAAAATATAGCTTATTACACGTTTCATGATAAAGAATTTGGCCCAGTTACGCTGCACAAACTACCCTTTGAATTTGCATGTTTCGCAGATAAAATTAGAGCCAACCACGTCTCACAGAAAGCCCTTCGACCACCCTCCACTAAATCGTTTGTTACAGTATTGTGCGATCAAAACCATGAATTCGTTTCCTGTTGATTGCTGTTGGCTGCCATTTTCCCCACTTCCTAACTCAATTCCCGCAATATGAGGATTTTGTAATTTTTAGGCCAACATAGCTACATAGTGCTGCATGGAGTAGTGTTGCTCCAAGACTATTTCTTGACTTTTCCCGTCTAAAATTCTGTGGAACTGCTTTTACTGCGGGGGAGATGAAAAGGAATTGCGGAGGAGAGAAGGAAGGATTTAACCAAAAATGTTCCCGGGGAGAATTTTAAAATTGAGGCTGCTAGAATTGCTTTGGTGGCTATTTTACGCCTCTAAATCACAATTTTCATATCATCGAATTCTTTATTCCATTTCTTTATCCCCGTCACGTTAAAAGCCAGTAAGTAAGATCGTTGTAAGATCGTTCAATAAGTAAAGATCACCCAGTAAGCTCAAATAATCCCCACTCCAAATATATAAATTACCTTTGGTCAAAACAGGCTTTGCTTTTTGGCCTCAACTGTCTATAGAACATGATATTACAAGAAAACTTGAGTACAGTTCTGAGAGCGACCATTTCGCAGGTGAAAAAGCTAGAAAGGCATTCTTGAATAGAAACATCGATTAACTGGAGCAATTACAATTGAAGGGCCTCCTTTAGCTACGAGTCTGGGCCAGGGACCCGCATTTTAAACGTATTTCGAAAAACTACGTATCGTAAATCCTCGAATATGCCCCCACCTTCGAATAAGCCCCCATGGGGGTTAATTGATTTGAACAAAAAACAGCACATCGCTAATTTATTGATAAAAACTGTTTGATGTTTCAGTGAATACGTTTGATTCTCTCTTTTGAATGACTTTCTTCCCAATATATCTACTGTTTTGAGCTTACTGACCAGCCTCAAGTAAAAAAAGAAAATTAACCCTGGTAATATTTTTGGCTGGAAATAAATAAGACCTTGAATAATCCTCCACCCCAAAATATTTTTGCGAAATAAGCCCCCCTGGGGCGTATTCGAGGATTTACGGAAATCATTTATGGGCGCCTATGGCCTTGGGCCCCGGGTCAGAGAACCCCTTGACCCCCCTCTCCTCAGCCCTGTGCTGCACATGATGATCATGCAAGCAGCAAGGACCACCTCAAAATGGCAATGCCAAATCATAATGTGAACATACAGAACTTGAGGCTCCTCCGAAATGGTTCTAATTATCCCAATAGATACCAAAATTCTCGAGCTGGTAAAGCCATATTGTACATATCCAGTTCTTGCAAAAATTACTGATACTTTAAAAGTTGCTTTATCAATAAAATTTACAACGACCGCTACAAACAAAATAAAAAAATATACACAGTAACGAAATATTGTTGCAAAAATGACAATATTTTCCATGCCAACGTGTGCATACTATTATACATCAAGAATTATCTTCTGATTTACTGCTCGTCTTAAGTACACGTTTTTTTTTATAATAAACTAACCGGAAACCCACGAAAATTAAAGAAACTTTTACTAGTGAATAAAAATTGCTAAGAAACTTTTGAATTTTTTAGCGAAGATTACATAATGCTTAGTGATATTAATGAAGTGGACATGATGTCATAGAAAAAGAAAAAGAATTCATAGTAAAAAATTGAATTGTTTCATATACATAGCAGAAAACGGAATTTTTTCATATACAATTAAAAAAACTTTTAGGAATTTTTTACTAGTGAAATTTGGTAAAAAATGGCCCAAAACAAAGAAACCTTCACTAGTGGAGCCTTAGCCAGGTTTCTTATAAAAAAGTGTACATATTTCTCATAACTTTGCTGGATAAGTGCATCCTTGTAATATGGTGACTCAAAAGTTAAAAATTTTCTTATCGCAGTTAACACTGAATCTTAAACCCGCATATTTTATTTTTATCACCCAGATATAGTGCGCTGTTTGTTATAATTTGTATTACATGAGTTATGAGATTAATGGAATTTGTGTATCTTGTAAGGGGGCACTTGGCCAGATAGCCCACTTGGGTTCTTTTCAAGCGTCCCCAAGTAGTTTAATTATTTACCTTAGATTTATCATATAGAATTATTTTAACACATTATATTGTAATTAAACTATTTGAATAACATAAAATTGAAATTGAATTGAAATTTGGTAACTCAAGTCTACTGATTCCATATTCTTGTGGTCCGCATTTTTCAATAAGTCATGTCATGTGATGTTGTTAATGTAACTATGACGCAATTTCCCGCGGCTTTTGAAGCTTGTGGATGTTATTAAAATGTTTTTTCCCAGAGTCACATGAAATAAGTTAGTCACTGCACCTTCAACCAGCAAACAGTAATAGATCGAAAACCCCAGCACTGCGGTATGTCGTTGTTATACCTGAAATATGCTGAATCTTCGCTTCCCGTTGCACTTCATGGATTTCTCTGCATTTTGGCCTATTTGTTTTGGGCAAGTTTGGCTGCCCTGATGCTTCCGATGCTGGCAATTTACAGATTATTCAAGCTTCTCGAAAAAGCGTTGATAGTTTACAAGAAACTTGGCACTGAATTAGCAACCTTTGACTTGGTTCTTCTTCATGGTTCTGAAGAAAACCCTAATTATATAACATCTTTGATGATAGTAGAAGGAAAAGCTGATATCAAAGAACTTAGAAATTTGTTCGAAAAGAAACTCATCAATGCAAAATTAGAAGAAACGTATACCCGTATGAAACAACGCGTAACAAAATGTTACAACACTTATTTATGGCGAGACGAGGCAAATTTTAACATTGCTGACCACATTATCGAGTTTAAAGGCGAGAAGGTCACATCAAAGTCCGAACTTGAAAGAATTTACACTGAATTGTCTTCCAAACCGATTCGAGGGGACATCTCTCCATGGGAATTTACTGTAATTCCTTTATTGCAAGACAAAGAAGAAATGTACTGCGTTCACTTCAAACTTCATCACTGCATCGGAGATGGGTTTGCTATGGTGGGCTTGCTTGGACAGCTTGTTGACAGCAAACTAAAATTGATTCAACCAAAGAAAACCCACGGTGTCATGGCTTACCCCATAAGAAGAGTGGTTCAGGGAATTGCCACGGGTCCCCTTGCTCTTCTGGCATTACTTTTTTCAAGGTATGTGAGGAACCCCTTCAAAACCAAACAACCACCTTCTCAGAAGAAAGTCAGTTGGACGAATTCTCTTGATTTGGAAACCATCAAAATGATAAAAAATAAAACAGGTACTTCTGCTGTTTCTCTGTTTCGTTTCTTTCTTGTTTTTGAAAGTCACGTTGAATGCAGACACATTTTATTGTTCTTTTTCGTTTGTGATATTGTTTTTGTTTCCGGCCACCATCAAATCAGCCGGGATGGGGCGCAGGTTAATTATTATTGAAGAGATTACTGACTGCATGGGCGGAATACGAGATTGAGGAGAACTTTTTTGGTTAATTCATTTGACGCTGCATGTACAGACTTTAAATTAATTTTGATAAAAAAAAAACAGGGAAACGATAGGTTATTGGGGGTATAATAAAAATTAATAATAAAAAACTATTGACTATGGTAGAACCCATGTGGAATTTGCTCATGCCATACGCCACATATTGCGCCAGTTTCTATTGTTCTATTGTTTGTATTTATTGTTTAAGGCAGATCTGTATCTATTGTTTAAGGCAGATCTGTGGCGTGACACTATACAGATTCAAGACAGGTGGTAGAACAATTTCCTGAGTTCGAAAAATGAGTTTTTTGGTGGTACTTTACTGCACTGTGTGGCCCGAGTGCATACGGCCAGGTGAATAGCGCGGACTTGGCGGACTTAGGCCAATTCAAAATTACAGCATTCCCAGTCGTCAATTTCGTTGTTAAAATGCCCTATTCTCCTTGTGTTTGCTCGTAATTTTGCATTATATCGACAAGATACAATCATTTATTTCTCGATCCACAAACGTAGGCCTAATTCAAAGCCCAAAACACAGGGTTTTTGAATTAGAATAACCAAATTTTACCGCTAAAAAAACTCTCGCCTTTTTTTTTATCAAATTCCGATTAATTTTTTAGGAAAAGTTCTAGGTTTTAGCGAGCTTTAAAAGGTCTGGGAAAGCAAGGTCCGTGTTATTCAAAACCGTATATAGGCAAATCGAGCAACGCGGACTTGAAGGAATCGGACTAACTACCGACAACTTATCCAAAAGGACTTGGAATAAATTGAACCAAATATAAATGTTGTGATCGGTGATATTTACTGCGACTGTGATTGTGAGCAAGTCACAGAACAAAGTAAATATCAATTTTATGGCCACAGCTCAAAATCCATTAATAAATTTTCAATCAGGACTGAAAATACTGTTTTTACTGATCATGGTCTTTTTTAATAAAGTAATAAAACGGTTAACAAATTGTATTTTGCTTTCGAAACCGATGTAAATATCTTACATTGCACTGTACTTTAATGACCACAAAAAAAAGCTGAAGATCAAACAGAATCTTAAAATAATTCTCAAAGTTCCTATGTGAACTGCAGTATCCAAAAACCTTGCAGAATACAAATATTTAGTTTATGTCTTTTGTGTCTTTTGACCTTTATTCCGCATTTGGATCGCTTTTTGAGGACCTCGAGGCAACCGATCCTGGCCTGAAATGCGGAATGCGGAACATTGGAGTGTAGAAAAATTGTCTGTCATACCTTAACCCTTTCACGCCCTGATTTATTTTCAATTAACGGTAAAATCCCATCCATTTTATTTTGCGGAGGGTACCACTTACAAACCAACTTCATTCAAGAAATTAACTTACATTTAAATAATTAAAATTTATGTAAAGTTATGTCTGCATTTGCCTCCTGTAAACATGATGTTTTACGGCCCTTCCCGCGGTGAAAGGGTTAATGGAAGAACTTTCCCAGTTTTGCGCTTTTGAGGCAAATCCGCGAAAGTTTATTCCACAAAAAAACCTACAGCGAAATGTCTTGAGCAGGACGTCCGTGAAAAAATTTGCTTAAAAACACGTATTCAAACCAATGCCTCGATCGTAAAAGGTGTCTTTCCATGTCCTTACAATTATATAGCAATTGATGACAACAAATCTTGAGAGTATTGTCATTATTTTATCTAAAATTCTCGAAATATACATGCCTTGTCTTTACCTAAAAATTGAGTCTGCAAAATATTCTTCTGAGATATCCTAATCTTCTGAGATTGATAATTCCAAAACTTTCGCGATTTTTTCTAGCCGCGATAGTTTCTTCCCACGAAAATTTCTCCCGCTAAAGTTCATATTAACGAGCTTTAATACATACAAGGTCGACTGCATGCCTTTGGGTATTTATTT
Source organism: Phacellophora camtschatica (assembly GCA_036873815.1). NCBI lineage: Eukaryota > Metazoa > Cnidaria > Scyphozoa > Semaeostomeae > Ulmaridae > Phacellophora > Phacellophora camtschatica. Next base: position 3,705 of record JAYJMH010040087.1, on the reverse strand, counting down.
TACGCTTTTGTTTCAGTAGTATTCAGGAAAAGCTAATGTTGTAAAGCAAAGCATTCAGGTTTCAATCAATCTCCTATGTAAATATTAGACTGGTAATCCAACTAGAAAAGCGACTAGCGTAGCCAGTCTAATGATACATCAGTGACGTAGGGACCGGAGGAGGGCTGGGGAGGGCACGTGCCCCCACTTTTTTGTAAAACCACCATAAGTGCCCCTTTTTGTCTGAGAACTGCCCTTTGCAATAAAATAAATAACTGAATGTGCCCCTTTTTATGAAGGAAGATTGCTCCTTTCTACAAAAGATATAACTTGTTAAATTGTTCTACGAAATTATGTATGCAGTAATCATATGAAATTGTCAAAATTCAACTTACCGAACCCCATTGCAGAAAGTGGAAACAGAGACCTAGGAGCCTGGGACACGAACGAACGAGGGTTCTGTCTGTAACACCCACAAGACTTTATAGAAGCCCCTTTTTGAACGAAAAAATGCCCCTTTTTCTTTGTGCCCCAATTTTTGAAAACGTTCCTGCGCCTCTGATACATGAAATGCAGTGTGTAATCAGTAAAAAGTCTGATATCAAGAGATTTCCAGAGAGACAATAAAATTTAAAATTGCTTTTTACGAGTTTCACTATTGCGTTCATTCACCCAAATCAAAACAAACAGACAAGCTTTTACGAATGGTTGAACTTATAGTGAATTTTTTTAAATCAATTGTAAATTTCTTTGTTTTCCTGTTGCCTAAATCCTTTCTTTTACAAAATTTATCCTTGCTGTAGTATTCATTCGTATTACTTTCTAATATTTCTTAAGTAAACTTATCGTGATGTTCTTTTCTGAACACCTCTTGATTTTTTTAATGTAGATTCTACTGTCAATGATGTCATTGCCGCATGTATAGCTGGCGCAATACGGAATTATTTACAAGCGGAAGGGACAGCTGAACCAGAGGATCTGCCAATTACAATGACTTACAATTCGAGAACCCTTACAAAGAAGTCACTTGAATGCATTCCTCTTGGCAACCATTCTGGTGCAACGTTTCTCAAGCTACCTGTTTCTATCGAAGACCCTGAAAAGAGGCTACAAATTACCAAAATGAGAATAAATGCAATGAAACGATCTTCTGATCCACATTTGTTTTCATTCATTTATTCATCCGTTCTTGGAAACTTGCCGGAATCTGTTTCTAGATTGTCACTATCCTTCTTAAACAAACATTGCGGTCTTGTATATTCCAATGTGCCTGGACCTATCGAGCCAATTTACATGAGTGGACAAAAAGTTGAATCAATGATGGTCATGCCTCCCTTGGCATTCGATCTTGGCGTTTCGATCGCTGTAATCACATATTCAGGAAGCTTGCGTTTGACTGTTTTGAGTGATCACCGAGTGATTGCAGATCCGGCAAAGCTGACCAGAGCATTTGAAAAAGAGCTTGAGGAAACTGCTGCTTTCGTTTCTAAAAAGTTTAGTTAGGTTTTTTTTTCCAGGAATACAGGAGTATTTTGAACGAAGCAACTGCTACTTAGAATTAACTTGTTAACTTTGAAATATCATTATCAATAATTGCTACAAAGACTGAAGCTATGACTCTCATAGGAAATGTTTTTTTATTTAATGCGATTTGTTTGCATTTTAAAAATAGCCAATCAATTTTCGGTATTTGACACCAAAATAATTATTCTGTAACATGATTGGCGGATCTCGAAATATAAACAAAGTCGTTGCTGAATCAAATGTAAAATTCTCCCATGCTGGAACTGTGCAGGATGTTGGTTTTCTTGTCTGTAACTTAAAAAAAAAATAAACAATAAAAAGTTCAATTTACAAAATTTAACAAGAGAAGACAAAAGTTATATCAAGAAAAACTTTAAAGACTAGAAGTAACTATCCGTTAGCTAAGTGCCCGCATTCTGATTCCCAGGAGGGGCAGTACCTTCTAACTTGGATCCGGGGTATGTCCAAAAGTAAATCTTGAGCTGACCCAAAATTATAATGGAACGAAAATCCAAACCCAAAAATATAACAGTATGGTGCATGTTATGATGCAATTTTGCTGCCTGTAACATCTTTTTATAACCATTTTATTTTATTTATTACATAGTCTCCACCTACCTTTTAATTTAATTTAAATTTTTTGAATTCATCAGTATTCCTTTGAATCCTATCCTACCCATTAATTGCAAATAGGATTCCGTCTCGAAATTAAATATGGCGATTGGTTAAAGTACCCCAACAGGCAAAACATTGCATTGCTCTTCGAATGAACTTGCTTGAGTGTTCTTCGGCCTGTCTGTATGCTGTCTGTGTCTGGCGTTTGATTTTAGGCCCCCAAACAATCAATCAATTTTTAAATTTGCACAGCTTTCAGAACCAGTGAATGCTTTTCAACACTTTCCACAATGCCTCTGGGGAGCAGCTAAGACAAAAAACTTTGTTTACACGGCTGAGTAAAAAATGACCTGAAAAGATGACACCGAACTCACCTGTTTTATTTGTGTCAAAGAATCAAAGACAGCAAACTTGTGCAGTGATCTGCCATTTCCCCTTGACCTCATTTCCATTGTCCACGAGTTGCGGCAATGGCTTTTACCAGCGGTAATAAAGCTGCAAACAAAAGAAATATGCGTGGACAGCGGGAAGAACGGCGAGCATCACTATAGTAAGCTTTCTGCTTCGCAGCTCGCGAAAATTACATTATTGGAATCGTTTTATTTTTCATCATATGTTGAGAAAACAAAAGACAGGGCGGATTGTCAGGTTGGGGCCTTCGGGTCTGGTACCCAGGGCTCCACGCATTTAACTGATGCCCTTTAATTGATTTTCTATACTATACTGAAATTGATTAATTTGGGTGCTCGCTAACATATATGCTGTCTGGTCATGGAGTGATTTCTTCACGCGCTTTTGAAACCAGTCTTAATTTCTCCGAAAGCTTTTTCATGCGGAAAAATAATCAGTTATGTAATGAAAACGTTATGATAAATATTTGTAATTATAGAATGTTTAATAATAGTTTTGAGCTAATTTAATTAGTATGTTTTTCTAGTCTTTGTAATTGAAGCTAATTATTGTAATGTAATGAAATTAGTGTTTATACTCTGCTATCTGTGTTTGACAGCTATTAAAAGAGTAAAAGTAAGGCTTGTACATAAATTTTCGATGGATCAATGACTCATGCTGTGAAGACATAAACAGAAAAAACCACAAGACCTTCAAGTCACGAACCGGTACAAGAGAAGTTTTCTGTCATCATTTTTATGTGCTGTTTCCTCATCTATTATTACTGTTGTGTATGCCACGACTTCACAGTCTATAACTGAACGAAAACAAGGAAAAAATCCCACATTGTATCTTGACGATGTCATAATAGCATATATTAAATTAGTCATAGCCCCCAATCAAAAAATTACCCTAAAAGTTACCCTAACAGCCTCTTCCCCCCAATTCAAAATATGCTCCGCTGTCCCTGCATAAGGTGCACCAAGTATATTATAATACACGTTGTTTTTATAAGAAACCTGGCTAAGGCTCCACTAGTGAAAGTTTCTTAATTTTGGACCATTTTTGACCACATTTCACCAGTAAATTTTTCATAAAGTTAAATTAATTGTTTACATTTACTTATAAATATTAACGATAATAATGAGCGACGTTTCGATGTCATCTTAACATCATTTTCAAGCTAAATGAAATAAA
>JAYJMH010040076.1:0-15268 GCA_036873815.1 Phacellophora camtschatica | reverse complement strand
TTTACCTCCTGAAAATATGACGTTTTACGTTGTTTGTCAATGGGCCGTATGGCCCTTCCCGGGGTGAAAGGGTTAAGAAACTCATCGTTAACCTCAGGCTATTGTTTTCCCTTAATCGGCCCGCTGTTTGTTCTCAGTCAGGATTTAGAATCTGATTGTCTCATAGAATGGTTTCTTTGACCCGCACTCCTCCACACAAGCTGCTACGATCAGAACAATAGTTCATGGTCACATGACAATTTTCATGCATATGAATGTAATAGAATCAACAGTTTTATGTGTAATAGAAATTCTATATGAAGGCTAGTTAGTAGTATGTTAAAGTGTAGGGAAAACTTCAAAGATCGTGGCAAGACTTAGTTAAATAAACAGGAAAACATTTGCTTTCAAAAACAAAGATTTGGTGACGATCATAGGAGACGTTTTTCAAGTCAAGAGCGACAGGAAAAGTGCTATTAATCCAACGGAGCTTCATTCAAGTTTTTTATCAGAGTCACTGTGGTAATAAAAATCTAAAATACTCCATAAGATTTGAAAAAAATAAACCCGAAAGATTAAAAGCAAATCCCATACCTTTCCAATGTAAACACCAAGATCATCTTCCTCTCCACCGTAGCACAACTGAATTCCAAAATTCTGGCCAATTTTCCTCAGGCTAACCTCCTAAGAAGAAAAGATCCAGCTATCAATATAAAATTACGAAGGCGTCCAAGCATTTTCGATATGAAATTTGCGGCTGAAATATTGCAACTATATGGTGGATCGATGTCTTCTTATCTTATTATAAGCATGGCCGGCTATGAATTTCCCAGCTTCGTTGATATTACGCCAGAAAAGGCCCTGTAGGAGTTTTCAGAAACTTCAGTTCATGGAGCTTTCAAACTGAAGAACTTTCGAGTTAGTGAAAAGCAGTAAATTTAAATGTTTTTACCATAGGCGTAAAAGGAAAATCAAAATTCATTCATGACAATCAAAATAAAATTTATGGCGTAATTTCGAAAAATATACTTCCTGAATTCGGAACCATGAATTTGATATAACCAGTATACGAAATTTTAAAAAGCATCATAAAAATACAACAGGGAGAATAGAAACTTTCAAAAGTCGTTTTAGGAGGGTTCACAAGTAACATAAAGGGCAATAGCCACTCTCTTGCTCTCCCCAATGAATCATCATAACAAATAAATGAGCGTGCAAACTTTTGGTTTGTACGAACACGTCCGAAAGGACATTTTTCGAGGATAACGATTGAGATTATACACAGCGGCGCAGCTAAAGGGTGGCCACATGGGGCAGTTGCCCCCTCCCCAATAGCCACCAAGAACATCCTTGAGAACCTTGTATTTCCCTATATTCGCTATAAAAAATGTATGTGGGGGTGATGTTATTCAGTTCCTGATAAGACACATTAAATTTTCGGCCACACCCATTTAGCCCTTCTAATGTTAAGACCCTTGTGTGTACACCTTACCGACACACAAACCCAAAATATTCAATGAAGCATAAACAGGAAGTTTTCGAAATAAGAATTAATATTAATTAATCGCTGTAAGTTGAGAAGCCTGCCCGATTAGGCCCAAAAACTTCGCTATCAGCTGTAATAATAAACGAAGCAACACCGGACAACATGCAACAGTATAAAATATAAAACTGAAGCAATGCATTTGAGGAATGATGCTAAATGTTTTCAAGATGCAAAGGGTTTTAAGTTTTAACTTATGAAAGTTTGAACAGATGTTTAGATAGATACCAAAATCCACCGATATTAGTAACACTGTATTAACACGAGCTGAAAATACTTGGCTTAACCACAAGCACTGCCGAAAAGGGTGCCGAGAGAAACGATTGTTCGCAGCTGGATTTGAAAGGAGACACATAAAACTATCAAAAAGCGGGTGGATACTGTATATCACAGAAAAACAAAGTCAGTCAGAGCCCAAATCATCTTTCGAAAGTGATCGATTTTGTCTAATTCCGTTCAGGATTACAGCAAGATCCGATAATAGAAAGTCTGCCATTTTGAAAACAGACGCCATTTGATTCATAATGTCCAAAAACTGACAGTAAAAGCAACATGGCGACCGATAAAGATCAATAAAGGTAGATAAGGAAACCCGTTTGGATTTTATTAGACCGCATTCATATCTAGTTGACCTGGTAACTTGTTAAAAAGTTAGAAAATACTAATTTATTGCCTTTTCTAGGTTGTCATCAAGAGCAAATATGAAAAAACTGCAATAGTAGACTGCAATGAAGATATTTTAACGAAAATGTAAACGAAGGAAGCACGAGAGGCAAAAAAACACTTCAGAGTCAAGTGAAACTAGCACGCAATAACCGCATTTCGATAAACTATTAAACCCCGGGAAGGGTCATATGGCCTACTGCAAAATAACATAAAAAGTCATATTTCCAGGAGGTAAATACAGACGTAAGTTTACACAAATTTCCCTTATTTAAATGTAAGTTCATCTCTTGAATAAAGTTGGTTTATAAGTGCTACCCCCTGCAAAATGAAATTGAGATGAGATTTTCCTGTTAATTTGAAATGAATCCTGGCGTGAAATGGTGAATGTATTGATAGGCATGAAGTTGCAATCTTGGAAGAAAAGTTAAATTAAATTAGATAAATTTAAGCTTTCTTGATATATAATTAACTTTTTTTGATTTCTTATTATCTATATCTATTTACAATTCAATCGCTTTGATGTTAATGCTCAATTTTGATTTGATTCTTTTTTCTTTCTTCTTTATTAATTAATTACACGATAGACTTAACCTCGCTCATTCGTTTTATGTCAAATCGAATCCGGCTAAGTAACGATAATTCCTGCCCATAACATTCAGCAATGGTTTGTCATTCAGAAACAATATGTAACATAAATTGAGGTTGACACATTGAAACGAGATTGCCAAAGCTTTATGTTTTGGTTAAACAATAAATTGTTAACAAAAACCAGCTTATATGATACTGTACGTCACTTCACTGAGTTAACATGAATATTATCTAAGATATTAAAATTTCAAAATGTTACCGCTGTGCAACTGGCAGTGATCTTTCAGTTGATGTAACTAGTTAACCCGGATTAACCTTCATGTAAGATGTCAGCGAATTTTGGTGTACAGAATACAAAAATAGGGCCAATGCTCTAGGCCAGACAAAATTCTCAAAAGGTTAAGCTGACTGGCAAAAAAGATATGAAATTTGGAACAAGATAAACGTTTCTTAAATTTCTTGAGCAGTAAAAGGTGAACACCATAGCAGAAATACAAGTTCATGTTTTAAACTTAGAAAAATGTCCTAATGGCAATTCCATGTAACTGTAACTAGCATTTCAGGTCACAATTATGTCAGTTTTCTTGATATCCTGAAAGTTTCTTAACTTTTCAACAGCTCCAGTACTGGTTTCTTATAAACTGGTTTCCTATAAACTGGTTTCTTATAAACTGATTTCTTATAAACTGGTTTCGTATGAACTAGTTTCTTACAGCAACTAGCATGGATTCACGACTTGCTGATTTATTATTGTTGCCATTGTTATTGTTTGTATTAAAAATTCAAGAATTTGATGTTATTGTGAAAGTTTTTTCCCTTATTTTGTGTTCCATGATTTCACGTTTTTGATCAATATCAATTACATCCATGACAAATCCATGTGTTAAATTTACCGTTTGAAGCTACGTGTCATGTTTGAGTCAAACCTGACTCAAGTTTATGCTCTCTTGAGAAGGTAGCGATATCAACTAAATCTGGCGACATTTAATGTTTGATTCGAATCCAAGACAACTAGTTGCCCCGTTTGTGATAAACTCAATGTCAATTGAATTTACTTGACACAAGTACGACGTATAAAAAACTTCGTACTTAAACTATGTCTAAAAACAGTGTTGTTTACTACTGTATTTTCGCAATAACTGTACATTACAGTGTAGTATATTCACAGTAAAAATACAAGACGACAAAACCAATCGCCAGTCTATTTAACCAAAAAGCTGTTCTTTTATCCTCAGATGACCCTGGTTTCAGTTTTTGACAAATACACCATACACGGTGGTTGTAAATGTCAATTTGGTTATTACCAAACTCTTGCAAATGAGCTGTTGTGTGAAAGCATGCATTTGACCTGGGTCAAAGAAAGACTTCATTGATGTTTTCATCAAAGCTTCAAAGCGACTGTGCTTCTGTTTCAAAATATGAGCGATATTCAAATGCGAGTTCAAATTTAAATAAATATTACGACGGTTTGCTAAAAGGATCTGAGGATGGAAACGAAATTGCTATTTCTGAAAATTACACGCTGTATATAGCTATACTTATTTTATATTTTCAATTTCGAGTTTAACGAAACTTTTTAAAAATCAGAAGTTTTTTATCCAAATTATTTGCTGAAAATTATATATTCAGAACTATATGCGATCAATTTTAATGAAAAGGCAGTTTCCTGTTCGCTTATCTAAAATATTTGTTTGCTGGATAGATTTCAAAGCACTTGAAACAATATGGAAGCCTTTATTTATTTTGTAAATGGCCTAACAATCCTTTATTTGTTTTCTAGCCTTGGGCAGAGTCTGCATCTAATGGGATTGGGGAAATGACTTGATCCATTTTGAAACATTTCCACGTAGGAAAGAATGCAAGTGTATCGATTAATTTCCTGAGATCAGGATTTATTTCTAACGACAAATGAATCCTGACCAAGTTTTCTTTCGTTGAGAAAAACAGAAGCAAATATAATTTAGCTCAAAAAACAACTCATAAAAACCTCATAGGTTTTAAAAAGTGTGGTGTATGTATCCACTTCCCACGAAAATGTGATGTTTTATGGTGTTTAACAATGAGCAATTAGACCCTTACAAAGGTGAAACAACTACTAAAGATTAAATGAAAATCAAGAGAAAATAATTCTGCACAACAGCTGTTTTTCTACCTATGTTTACGAAATATTTTTTACCAAATATTTTCTATATCTTTTGAGATTTTTTACCAAATATTTAAAAAAAGTTGAAAAAATAATATATATACAGAACAAAAATTGCCCTTTTTAGAAAAAATATTACGGTACTAATGAGATTTTTCTCCAAATATCAAAAAAGGTCCAAAAAATATACATAACAAAAACATTAGAAAAATACATAATGCTAAAAACATACCTCATATTCGTATTCATACTCCACATGGAGTTCATTCGATGTTGTTGTTGCAGTGTTGTCTACTCCCGGAGTGTTGTTTTTTTCGGAGAAACTTTGCAGAAGTGAAGACAGTGAGTCGTTCCCGGATTCGTTAACCAGATAAAACGTACTCCTTCTGATAACTTTATTTGGGCTGATGCTCTCGCCATTACTATTTCGCCTCAGTTTAACTTCGTGCACTGGGCTGAGACTATCATCTGTGCTCATTGGATCTACTCTTGTTCCATTGGCATGTAATGCAGGTGGTGACGTCACACGGGGATTCGATGAAGTACTGCCGTAGCCGCCGTTGATTACGGTGGACGGTGTAATGGTTCGAACATCCTCTGAGCTTGCGGAGGAAACGTCCTCATTTTCATGAAGAGGATCAACGGTTGATGACGAAGTTTCGTCCAAACTATACATGCGATTGCTTCGAGAGGATTTTTGCGTCAACAGAGTGTCGTAGGCAGAATCATAAAGATCTTTCACCGGTCCACCATCTTTGTTATTTTCTGACACGGAAAGGAGGCTCTCTTCTGCTTCGCTACAAGACATCAGTGCTGAATCCGTTAATTCAAACGATTTTGGTTGGTTTATGTCTGACGACGACACAACGCTGTTCGTCTCACTGTGATCCTGTCCTTCAGAAATCACGTGATCTGACACATGATCAGTTTGGGTTGCAGCATGCCATTTTTGACGTTCAGCATTAACTTGTCGTCGTACTAACATACGAACTGATCCATGCGAATTTTTGAATGCCTGCACAGCTTCCTCGTGGCTGGCGTTCCGCAGATCACAACCATTGACCTAGAAAGCAACAGAAGCATAAGTAAATAAATATTGCCTCATTTACAGATCCATAAACTCTTACCAAGCTACCAGACTGGAAAGTCTGTAAAGTGCGCGGGCAAGTGAACAGACGTAAACCTTTGATTATTTCATGTTGCGCGGGTAAGTTATTGCCCGCGCATGAAAAACTTTCCAACCTGGCCAAGCTACCAAGGCCCTACGCTATGTAACTCTTTCAAGCCCGGATTTATTTCTAATTGATAGACAGAAATATCTACATAAGTTTAATTTTGCATGGGGTAGCATATGCAAACCCCTGCGCGAGAATGGGGGAAAACAACGGTGCATGCACAACTCATTCATAATGTTTCCGACTACTCATGCAAAGCAAGATTTTGGTGACGTCGCAAAAACCTTTTGAGGCACTTTTAAGTAATAAAGCTGTAAGCGATCTTTATAATGTTTGGCCAACACGATTGCAAACATGTTTGTCAAGCTAATGTTTGCAATGTGGCCTATATCGCGCCAAATCTAAATTTGTCATGTTTACTCGTTTGGCCAGAAACGTTGACATCTAAAAAGCTGCTAATTCCCATGCCATGATAATCAGATGGCACATACATTTACAATAGAAAACGTTTCGAAATAACGCAATGCATTCTCTTGGTAATGGGATAATTTGTTTAACAGATTTCAGTCTCGACTTCGGTTTAACGAAGCAACATATTTTGGATGCAAATGTTTTATGTGGCTGACCATTAATGATGATGCCTTTCCGATCTGATAATTTCATCACGTCTGTAGTTGGAACGTTCCTTCTTCTTCACTCCATCTGTTGGTTTCTTAATTTACCGATACGAACTTGCAGCTCCACATTATTTGAAAACATTCCATACTATGGAAGCACTGTATTTATATATATATATATATATTCATTTCCGTGTGAAATTAGTTCTGAACAGTTAATGATATAGTTTGAAAGAAGCTATTTTCTCAAAAATAACTGTGTCTGCTTCTTCAACTAACTAACATCAAATAAGGATCATATACATATAAGGATCATATATATATATAAGAAGTGGTATATAGAAGTCTCAATATAAAAAACATTTCGTCTAATTATGGAAGTAAAATTACTATGCTTTATTATCAATTATTTCCTTGCTATCGACAGCAAACTTATATTGACTTAAGTAACAAAGTACTGTCCCGACAAAAGATTTTCATCGACTACGCAATGAAAGATGTCAAATACGAAAATCCTATAAACTCCTGAAATATTCAAATTTGATTGTCTGAAAATAAGGATCTATCTACATTGGGATAGGAGTATTCTGCACTAGGAATAGGATACACGAAGCAAAAATAATAGATTGAGGATAGGATAAAAAAATGTAAACCTCACAAAAAAGAATTTTTAAACAGCAGTTGAATTTGTTGGAAAATCCAATCTTGCATCTGTTACCGATCCGATCATACGGAAAAAAAAACAAAGAGAAGATAAACCTGTCACATAAACAATTTGGCATCAACACGTTAAGAAACAAACCTATTACAAACAGCTGCTTGCGAATGAGACAACGAATAATGAAATCAATTACACAATTTTAATCACCAGAAGGTACATTTGAGAAGGAAATTTTGATGACCATTGCCAACAAACTGGCAGCATCATTAACAATCTTTAAACAGAATTATTGAAAGAGGCGCCTTCAAAAAACATCTTGTTACCTGAACAGAATCTTCACAATTGGCGTTAAAAAGAGATTTGGATTTAAAAACAAAATTTTTAAAAACGGTATTTTACAATGACTTGCTAAACAAACCAATAAAATCTTGACATATCTTGTGAGAAAAGATTGTTACCTCCAGAACAAGCGACTGTTTATATTTTACCAGGGAGGGAGAGGGTCGGTCATTTCAGAGAGGGAATTCGGCCTACCCCCTTCTTGGTAAAAAATGGTCGAAATTAGGTGCTTTTCAGGCCAATGACAGTACTAGGAATTGGTTAAAAAAATTAGCAAATTTTCAACATTAGACACGCCAGCGCAACACTCACTGAGGTAACGAACAAATTATCCTGGATTAACAAGAAAATATTGTGATAAAAACAATATTATTACGCCGCCATTTCAGTCGCGTGACCAAAAAACTGAAGAATTACGCAACGAACAATCGCGTAAACAAAAACACTGAAAGACGACAAAAATTGCTGGTTAGTGTTATGCTTTCAAGTTTGAAACCACGAAGGAAACAGTTATTAGAGAAGCAATCACAACCGAGGAAACGAATATTGAAAGCAACTGCATAAAAATAATCGATTTAAATCATTCAAAATTGAAAAAGTTGTGGATTATAGGATGAACGAGTCAAGTACTGAAAACCGTGTGGTGGAGACAATCCATGACTCACAAATGCTGTTCAAATGAAAATTGATCTTTGGTAACGCCCGGGAAGGGGGTGATCAGGGAAAGGGTTAATCTCTGCCACTAAAAGAAACTATTCATAAATCTGAATTTCCCAGGGTTTACGTATGTTGTTGTGGTGTAATTTTCAATAATGCAAACGGTTAGCTTTATCAGCAAATAGGAAAAGCAGTCTAGCCAGCAATAAAATGAGGATGCTATGTACACTGCAAATGTATTTGTGTGGTTTGCCCTGTTTGCCACTGCTGTTTGCATTAACTCACTACTCTCTAAGATGCTCAAAATTTCCATACAAAACACATGATGAGAAATTACACACACTTACATTATGCATATTTTCACATTTATGCATATTCGCATATTTATGCATATTCGTATATTTATGCATATTCGCATATTCGCATATTCGCATATGTATGCATAGTCGCATATTATCAGTTTACAAGGGTTATCAAAAATCAAGATTCTGAAGAAAAATGGTTTGAAAAACTGGAAAATTGAAATGACAACTAACTGCATATCCTCATACGAAAAACAGTCACATTCTAGTATGATGTCGACGAATAGTACCTATAGAGCCATCTGACATAAAACAATTTTCAGCATGGAAAATCTCGAAATCTCATTTTGGTTCGTTAACATCTCAAAATACAGTAGCCAATTACTTTGCAATATTTAATGATGCGATAAAAATTTGAGATATGATTGGCTGATGGTTAATCTTAACGTAAACAAACATTCATCTGAAACAAACATCAAATTCTCCTAAAGTTTACTTTTGCTAGATTGATTCGAGGATCGCTCAATAAAATGATACATTTATAGAACAGCTGATTTTGTATTCGTATTCCAACATTCTCTCATTGCATTCCTTGCTAGCAAACATATACGAATAGTGTCCACACCATCATGCATGTCCGCTCATGGATATTGTGTAGAATACTTGTATAATAAACATAGCATCATGAATAAGCTTTCTCAGACGGCAAATCCTTGCATAAAATAAATCAACTTGAAACGCTTGCCGCCTCGATACACATTGAAAGCATTAATACGATTAAAGTATGGCTTAATTAAGAACTCCGTGATATAGGCCTAAATCGAGAAGACATCTTGTTATCTCAATAAGTTAATACTATTTCTCTTGATCTTTAGATGTATTTTGCAAACGAGCGCAAATCGCTTTCGGGTCGGTGAGAATAGATTATCTTGGTTTCATGTTCAGCTGACCCTGTTCAACTAATTAAATCATGATAAAAATATTTCCCTGGGTAAAATCCAACAGTAGCTTTTCATAACACAATACAACAACACTTAACAGTCAACATAATATGTGAAAGCTCTGTTACACGACATGAGATTGTCTGTAATAAGTTTTTTAAAATGAAAACACAACTTTCAAAATTTCAAAATGCAACATTTATTGTGAATATTCAACACATGAAATGTAACGAAAACGTGACACAACGAAATTTCAAAGGTCAACATAAGAATGTGAATGTTCTGCTACAAAGCATGTCATTGTAACAGCAGTTTCTAAACACTAGAACAACACAACAACATTCTAACAGTCAACATCTACCGTGGTCAACATCTCCAGCCAAATGTTTTGAAGAATATCGCAACAGCAAAAGAGAAGCACCTCTTCCAAAAAAAAACAACTGACTCCATAACTGTTTTATAACAACAAAGTAACAACAGTTTTTTATAATAAAAAAACAAACAAAATTCCAACAGCAAGCTGTGTAAACAAATAAAGAAGCGACTACTAAAAAAGACGTCAAAGATGTCCCAACAGTAATAGAGAAGCTCCACTCGAGGCGTGGTTTCCATAAAAACACAACTGACTCCGCAAATCCACAACTCCACAACACTGTTTTGTTACGCGAAAAAAAACAAAAAAATTTTTTATAACACAAAACAAACAATATTATAACAGCAAGCACAGTAGAAGTGTAAACAAATAAAAAAGAGCTTCCAAAAGCAACCAATTCATTGAGTTGCAGCGATTTTGGTACACTTACAAAACTAGCCATAGCTGCATAATAACAACACAACTGGGTTTTCGCTACTATTGTTGCTAATCAGCGAATTACTGACGGTAATGTTGTTTTGATGTTATTTTACTTTTAAAAACTGATACAATTAACAGATGCATATTCATGCAAATTTAGGTCTTGTGAACTTGCGCCTAAATACATGCCAAAGTATCTTTTAAACATCCCAAAAATAAGTGAAGATTAAAATAGACTAATAAGTCTGAAACAAGCTCCCTTATCTCAAATAACTATATTTAGGCCTGTTTAAGCAAGTATCCGAAACATCATCACACACTATTATTGTGTTTTTCACGGGCAACAGGACACATATAGTAATTATATGGTAATAGAGTTGTGGCCTAGTTAGTGAAACAAGTCACAGATTTTTTAAATAAAATACAAATACTAACAGAGAATATAACTATTTTAAATAATTAAAACCACAATCAATAATCCTTCAAATCCTTAGTGTGATATGGCTGGCAATAACTATTAATAACGCAACAATACAGACCTCCTAGACTATTACATATTTTGAAGAAAAACAACAAGTATTGTGATAAATTCATAAAAGAATCTTGGAGATAATTCCCTATTGCATTCCATACTGTTAAAAATAGGATACAAGCTTACCGTAACATTGACTAGTTGTCACAAAGGAGGCTTTTCGGTACGGTTGTAATCTTAGGCTCGGCCAATGGTTGGCTACCATTGGCGAAGATACATTTGAATATTAAAGATAAGGTGGTTAATCGAATAAAACCGGATAAAATTATTAATTGTTCTGAGTTGTTTACTATGTTGCGGTCCTGACCTGCAATGTAGATTTTAAGACATGACCTGATCAATGTTTTGCATCTCTACACTGTATGTACCGGGAAAATCCAGTGAAGGTTTGATAAAGTACGATAAAGTTTGAATAATATGATATGATAAAGTACGACAGTACAATAGTATGATAGTATAAAGTATGGGATGATAAATTGAATATGGTATGATTAAGTACTACTACATAAACCGGCACCCGGTAGCTCAATTCTCTTCCCTATATATATATACCCGTACCAGGTAACTTAATTCTCTGCACTATAAATACCCGACAGATTGATAAAAATTCTTCATACATCATATAAACCGGCACAGGGTAACTCGATTCTCTTACTATATATAGAAATACCCATACCGGATAACTTACTTCTCTACATTATAAATGCCGGACAGAGTGATTCTTTTAGCCCTTCTGAATCACTCTGAATTACTTCCAATTACAAGTAAATTCCCATCTTGCAAGGAGTATGACAAGCAAAATAAAAAGAACTCAATTACTAACCACTGAAATAAATCTAAAAAATAAATAACTACCTACTCAGATAAATCTACAATTTTGTCTGCAATAACCTGCATGCTCTTAAGACGCCTGTAATGTTAATGAGAAAATAAGAGCCTTAGATTGTCTGCGGCTAAAACGATAGCATTGGAAAAGATTCCATCTCTCTCTATATAATGGTATAATAGCCATACTATATTACGAGTGATAATACCTTTATCAACTACAAAAAATATGTGCAGCAAATGCTTCAAGATGTTACTAATTCCTCTGAAAGGAAAACAATGATTGGAATTAAAATCAAAATATCCATCTATAAATATTATCCTTGACACAACGAACGCCTACTCGATTCTATAGACGAAACTGGTCCTAAATGCCGATTAAACATCAACAAAACAATATTCAAACATTTCCTCATTTCCAAAACTAAGAGTATTCCGAAGGATTAAGGTGGGCACATAAAAGTCCCAATAAACAGAAATTTGGCAGACTTCGGTTCTAGATTTCCATACTCCGTTGAAATGCGTCCTTCGAAGAAACATGCACTTACAATTGGCTTAACAGCACTATCTAATATTTGCAGATTCCCTTACTCTCATCAAATACAAAGCTTAACAAGTGTACAACCTGAATCCTAAGGACCAACATTTGCTCAGATTCACATAATACCACCAGCATTCTTCGCACACCCCTCCTCAAACAAGTCAAAATAGAACACGGTTACTTCAAAGCGGTGTTAGTTTCAGAAAATTGTCCCAGTAAAAGCATGCAAACATAACGTTTATTCAAAAAAATGGATAAAGAATTTTCATGTAACATGCGGTTTCTTATTCTAATTGATTAAATTTATGAAACATTTCTGTTTGGTTACTGGCGTGAGCGGCTGGATGGCATATGGTAACTCGCGTGGATAAATTCATCATCGACTTTATGCTCTTCAGGGATGCATGATTTAATTTTTCAGCGGGGGGAATAAACAGTTTGCACTTCAAGTTGTGTAGAAAATATTATGTATTTAATAACTACGTAATGATCTTAACTTATAGTCAGCATAATCGAATATTTATACCCCTGAAAATTTGATGTTTAGCGTTGGTTATGAATTGGCAATGTTACTTTTCCGGGGGTGAAATAGTCAGCTATAATAATTACAATGATTAATTTTAATAATATTTGATCTTATTAATTAAATATCACAATTTTAACTATCTAAGAAACAAATAGCATGCAAATTTACGAGTATGTATATATTATGTACCCATGTGTACATAATGGATATATGGTTAGATGAATGTAAAAACCAAAACGTGCAAATGTTAAGAGCTTCCCATCAATTTTGCAGATTTAATTCACGACAAATATGCAGTGCTCTAACTGCAGACTGCGGCAACTAAACAAAACTATATTAGGTACTTGGAGACAAATTCCACGAGCTATCACACCACCAAAGAATCAGATATTAACGAAGGTTGGCCATGAAAATCCTTTCATTACTTAAAATCAGTGAGAGTCTATCCAACCACAACGACAGTCTAATACCTTATAATGCTTCTTTCCAAGATATTAAAATATTTTGTGGCTAATTTCTCAATGGAATCACTTTCTTTCTCGATGGCCTACTCAAGGACTCTATGTTTTAATACTCCGAAAGGAGTCTGGTGCACATGTGTATGAATTGCAATATATTACTTATCTCCTTGCGGTCTTTTTTAACGAGCAACATGAAATTTAGAGCCTGCCAGGCGATTGACGACCAGTCGCCAGGATTTAGACCTGCCAGTAAATTTAGTAAAATAGACATGGTATTTGTCTGCGTTGAGAACAGATTCACTGGTTTAATCGGGGCGAAAGAGAAGCATAACTCTGTACATTTGCCTGCGTATAGAATAGATTCACTGGTGAATAACGAGAAGGTTCAGGAGGCATGACATTTACATGTGCATTACCCTGCCTAGAGAATAGATTAACTGGTTTAATCAGGGCGAAAGAGAAGCAGAACTAATGCTTAAATAACGAGAAGGTCCAGGGGGCATGACATTTACCTGTACATTTGCCTGGACAGAGAATAGATTAACTGGTTTAATCGGGACGAAAGAGAAGCAAAACGAAAAGATTATCCACGGAGAAGCTAAATTCACAAATAGATAAATTAGCCAACAGGCTAAAGCAGGTGCACGCCCATGTAATCCCTTCCCATTAACAACCCTTCAAGCTAACTGCGCATGTCAGAGGCAATAGATCCATCAAATTGGAAAAACAAACAAGCAAAAAGGATAGGCAACTGAGATTATTGTACCAAACTGGAAAGATAAACAAATCATAAACATTCATCAATATGCATAACTGGGTTTTACCTCAAGCACTCTGTCGTTCAGTATGAGTTTTCCGGGTTTGCTTGCTGCACCGAGCTCAGCTATTCTTGAAATAAAAATTCCGCTTGAACCATTCCCTTCCTAAAAATATAAAGAAAGAATCACTAATAGCAAACCGAGCCAATTTTTAAATTAAAACAAACAATCAAACATTCAAAACAAAACTGCTTGCTGCTCTTCTTCTCACTCGCAGCGTTCAATAATTCAGTTCGACTGGTAATATTAGAGCACAATTTCTGGACTTGAAATCCCCAAATTTTCGGGGATCGTTGAAACGAGGCTTTAAGAGTTCTGCTATCGAAGTTCTTACGATTATGAGGCCGAAAATCCATGTCCAGAAATATTCCTGCACTTTAATGAGATCACTTATTGCTCAGATTAAAGTGAATCATAGACATGGATGCAGACAAAGGCTATTTACCACGATGCATCCTGTTGAAAAATCAAAATCTCATGCAATGTATTTAGATAAAATCACCCCATTTCGTCATTAACGAAAACATATTTCAGCGGTTTGAGGCTTGGAACTATTCCATCGAATCACAAACAAACCATAGAAAAGAGCAAATTTAGGAACAAATAAACCAAGGAAGGGTGTAACATTGTTGAGGGCTTGTTATTAGGCCTCCTGGTGAAAAGGGAAGAGTGAGACGGCCTATCACACACAAATGCTTCCTGACTATAAAAGCATCGTTCAATAATGTAAATTTGTGGTTTTCAGCAGACAGGTTTATTAGCAAAAAAACATTGAATTGGTTTTCAGCAGACAGGTCGGGCAGGATTGTTGGCAAGAAATATGAAATTGATACCTTATCACAATTTAAAAAACAAAACAAAAAATTTAGGGAAAGATCAAGGGCCACGTTTTCCAATTTCTTGCTTTGAAACTAACAAAATAGAAATTAAATAGCAAAATGGCCGAATTTCTTCCTTTCTTCAATGGGTTGGGTGATCATAACAATCACGTTCTATCAATAACAATTTCTCATAATCGTTTCTGGGCCTACCATGAGACGGGACACTTCTCGTATTAAGTTGGAAGCGTGGGAAATCTACATGAACTTAAAGTGCATATGACACGAAAATTTTTATTTGTTCAATTTGTCAAACCAACATCGCTGATAACGGTGGTGAACT
>JAYJMH010040065.1:0-15271 GCA_036873815.1 Phacellophora camtschatica | reverse complement strand
AAAACTGAAAGGTTATGTATAACCCGTGTCCCCTGCTGGAAACAAGTCATCTTGAGACTTTCGCGGGCTAGGCACGTAAAATACGAGAACTCACTCACTCATAAACTGTTGCTCGGAATGTATTTGCGAGTGTATTTGTTTTTGATTTTTTGCATACGCTTCACATTTCGTATGTATATTTCTCGATTCTTTTGTGAGCAAAGGTTTTCTACATGTATTGTACATTTTGTATTTTATTTTATTTCACATATGACCTCACTTTCTTTTCATCTTTTACTTCTGTAATTTCTCTCATTGTCATTATGTCTATGGCACATTCTATATTTCTTTTGACTTTATAATTCTATTCTTCGAATATTCTATGTAACTGTCTTTCTCGTTCTATTTCATTCATTACTGATGGCCAGGCCCAATACGTTTAGTAAATTTGTATTCAAGGCTATTAGAGCTTTTTATTGCACTTTATAAGTAGACCATGTAATTTCTTGCTCTTATCAAAATTAACATGTGAGTAATTTAGAGTACATTTTTTGACGACGTTAAATATGGTACACTCATTCATCATCGCTTAACTTCCCTGGACACCTGGGTGGCAAGCAACTAATAATTATTATTGGATTTGTGCCCATTGCTTTGTTTGTTCAACTTGCATACGAACATATCAGTTACAGACTTAAAGGAGTTTGTTTTGCATTTGTGGAGATGTAGATTTAAATTTCTTTGGATATTATGTTTCAATTTAGTTCCCGAAGAATTTAAGATTTCTCATTAAAACAACCTAGTTTTATTGCTCACTTGACTTGTCAGGTGCCAGTGTCAGTATTAACAACATAAGCACAATTGGAAAAAGTTTCCTGTCTTAAATTTAGAAAAAGAAAGAGGAAGTGGGGCTTTGGGGGGTGGCAGCCCTCTTAAAAGCATCTACAAAACCAAGAACAATTTGGTAAAAAGTCGTCCAATACTTGCGAAAATTTCATAAAGAAATGAAGCTGCTAGGACATTTTGCACAAGAGCGTTGATATAATCTATAAAACCAATAATTTTGTCACCAATGGCCAAAATAACGTTTTCCAATGCACTATTTAGAAAAGTATCATAGACAACTTTTTTGCACACAATTACCAAACGTTTTTTCACGATACTGGAAAATATATACTTATGTCAACGCTATGGTGCCTCCAAATCGGATATTGAAAGTATCTCTAAATCGGAAATTTGACGTAGTTTGCTGTCAATTTAATTTAATTGTTTTTCAGATACATAACTCGATTTTGTAATTCAAATAAACTAATGGCTGGCGAAGCAGGTTACTACTTTACAAATTTGGTAAGTCAATTGGTATTTATTTGTTACCACTATTGATCTACTGACAAGTTTTTCAAAGGCAGTTTCTTATTTACCCTTAAGAGCTCAGAGATTCACACATTTTTTGGCTTAAAACATTTTTCAACGCGGTAGTACATACCTTTGAATAAACAGTTTTCATAACTGGCAAGTATTTATTGTTTATAGTGCCATTGAAATCAAATCAGATCTGGGTTGAATTATAGTAAGGTTTTCGTTAAGATGTATAATTTTGTCTGTAATTCAATTCCATTACACTACACACAAATTACGCATACTTTATACTACTGGATTGATAAAATACTTTAGATTACGTTACAATACTAAATAAGAATGAATCATATATAGATTTAAAATCTACCAGCACATTTACTAAATTGATCAATACGATACTGTGAACGGCGTGATCATGCACATCTCTCCTGCAGCCAACCAAAAAGCAATAAATGGCTGAGACAAAAAAAGAAAAACGGAGAAATTTTTAAGAGGCATATCTTGCTGAGTGAGTACCCGGTGTGAACTTTGGAAATGAATAACTCGACTAACAAAGCACCTCTAATGGAAATTGAGATAGTAACGTAAAGTTAATTGTCAAAGTGAAATTTTTAAATCATTTTTAATTGATAACGGTAATATTTTCGTTAATACTTTTTTAATTTTATTACCTATTTTATGTTGTCATTTTTAAATGAAAAATATATCTCATAATATAAATCATTGTTATTCAGTGTTGTGCAGTGGCTTTCATAGAAAAACTGGATGCTGCGTCTCTTCAAATGCCCCAAGAAGAATTTGACAGGTTACATTTCCATTAATATGAGTAGTTTACGCTAAATATGGCGTTTAATATACGAATCTTCAGTGACTTGATAAGAGAAAACGGCGACTCTTAGAAAAAGGTATATGCCGACATCTGCATGATAATTGTCTTATTGCTTTGGTACTTGTTTTTGATTCGCGAAGCCTAATCGTTTATGGGATATGGGACATTTCTTTTATATTAAAAACTTCGTTTTCTCCGGACTATCACCCGTTGCCTGCGTCATTGAAGGCATAAACTTGTTTTGGAAAGGGCGATGGTCTAATTGCTCTGTTGTGGTATGATAAATAGTCTAATTTCTCTGTTGTTGTGGTACGATTTGATAGTCTGGTGAGAACCTGAGATCGGGCTCAAGGAATAATAGGAATGTATTGTTCTCACGTCAAGGCAAAAATTTCGACACCTTGAAAAGTACAAGAGCATGTTACAAATACATTTTCTGTCATTGAATATCTCGGGTGCACATCATATTCATCATATTATTCAAATGGCCTAATTTATACCTTGGCAACGTCCCAGACTCGTCCCGTCGAGAAGGTAGATGGTGATTCTTCCTTGGTGTTGGCATTGCATTTTTTAAATTGTAAAATTTGTCATTTCGAATCATTACTAGGTTCACTTATCTTCTTTTCTGTGGATTCGCCACCAGACATTCGCCACCAGACATTCGCCACCAGACAAATATGTGATGGAATGAAAAATTTGATAAAATTAAATACTGTAAAACATTTATATATGCTAAAATATAAAATTCAACCTGTCAAGATTCATAAGTTAAACCTTATCTCAGCTTTAAAGTACTTTATTTTACTTAGAGTGTATTTATTTGTTATTTAAGTCTTCGCTGAACTAAGTTATTTTTGATTCTCAGTAGATTTTATGAAAATTAAATCTGATGAAAATTAGAAAAAGGTATATGCCGACATCTTTTTGATTAAATTAAGTACTGTAAAAACATTTAACCTGCAGGCTCTTGGTGAAAGGTTTTAATATGGATATCTTTTCTGTAGTGGATTACTTTATGGGAAGAAACGTTCGCGGAAAAAACTTTTGTGGCTTGAGAAAACACATTTTTAGACTAATTTTTCGTGGCTTAATCAAAACAGTAGAATATTCGGGAAAAAACTTTTGCTTTTAGGCCAAAAATGTAGAATTTTCCGCTGATTGGTTTATCATCAAAGAAAGAGAGATTAAGAGATATTTCAAGACTGTCTAGTCATTACAACACTGTATAGTTCACATAGAGATAACCATTACTCTACCTTGGTGGGTCAGCTGTTCTACCCACATTCCTGCGGAGAAAACAAACTATAATCCATGTCCTCATAACTGCCGCATTAAAATGTTGAACGTAAAAATGATGTTAATAAAAATCACACACGGCCTTTATACCACTCAAACACCATGAGCGAGTAACGAAAATTTAGCTTAAAATAGGTGTATTGTGTGCATGTGCACTCGATGCAAAACGAAATATATTCCAGAAAACACAGCTAAAACGTTATTTTTCTGCAAACAAGGACACATATTTCAGATTGATGTCTGCCAAAGCAAAGGTGCCCCAACCTGCAACAAGAAAAACACGTTGGTGATATTATTGAAATAACAGGATTCACAAATCACAGGATGCCCATGTTATGAACTAATAAAATGACGAAGAAGGATAATGGAGAGAAAAATTATTATTTGTATTACCTGTTGTTTTTTCTTGTTCAGCTCTTCTTTTCTTCGCATTTGTTATGTTTTAGTTCTTATCAATTATTAGAATGTTAGAATCTGTGACGTGTCGACATCACAGTCGAAAATCTTCTGTTAAATAAAGGAATAAGGAATGAAGGTTTCCCATCCATGCAAACTTCCGTCCGTGATCGAAACTTGTCCCAAAGCACTGAACCTGTCCCTAAGCTTTCGCGAACAGCAAATGTTTTGACATTTCGCGAAAACAAACATCCGCGAATTTCAAATTTTAAGAAATTTCGCCGGAAACAGCTTTAGTGGATTCTAAAACAGTTTATGGAAATATCCTAATTCATTTTAAAAACCAAAAATCTGATGCAAAAGTTGTTATATATTGTATTTCTGTATATGCAAACAAGGTCATTGTTTTTTGTTTTATGTTTTGACATTACTAGGATTAAAAAAATATATGCTGTACCTGTATTATTTACAGATATATGAGAGGCGAAAGACCAGTACATTTGCAAGCAATACGAATGAATTCATATCCTATTAGCTGCAAAGGTTTAGAAATGATGCAGGTTGGTTTTCCTTTTTGTTAAGTTAACTTTGTTCATTCAATACTATGCCAATTGACAGTTTGAATTTGACTGGCACATATATGGGATACAGCAAAGCTTTATTTGTCTTTGGGTATCTTTGCACGTTGCAATTTTATTTAAATGTGAGGAGTGAATTCTAATTTTTAATTCTCTATTACAGTTATGATAGAGTGCGCTAAATTTGATATTCATTTGGTTATAGGCAAACATGGAACAATTAGCAGAACTAAGAAAAAGGCAAAATGGTCTGATGGAAAAGGCTTTGAAATTTCAGCAGGACATGAGAACGTTCAGAGATGATTTGGTGAAAGAAGTGAGGATTTTGTGAAATATTTATGGTGGTTTCTATTGAAAAATAATGTTTTGCTTGGTAAAAATCGATAAATCTATAATTGATTAGACTATCTAGAGTTCCTGCGCCCCGACTTGCTGCTTTCGGAAAAAATGTTTATTATTATTAATAACAAAAAATCTTTGAAAATTCTATTTACCATAAGGAAATTATCCAATTCATAATCTTTTTGAAATTTCTTTACGGAAGACAATATGTTTACTTTACCTTTGTGATAACGTGATTCAAATATGTCGCGGTTGAAACAGCCTAAATTCTTTCGAGGCACACTGATTTGACATCAACAAACTCGTGTTGGTTCCACCGCAGAAGATTGAAAAAACACGCTTTGATGGCATGGTGGCAATTCAATGTGCATTTTCTCCGATTAACTTGGCATTCGGAGCGACTCTTCTTTTCAGTAACAGTGTGGAGCAATGACAAATTCTTTTCAAAAATTTAAAAGAATTTTAAAAAAATAGTTAAATGATGTGCAAAGTTATCCAATCAAAAGAATTGGATTAAAATCAACGCGGTTTAAAATATTTCGAAGAAACACATGATTTTTTGGACAACCTTTTTTGTACTTTATAGAAACATCAAATTGTCTCTTAAAATGTATGCTCTATATCAGTGGTCAAAACAGGTTTGATAAAAAAGCAGATTAATGCAGCCAAAGTGAAAGCAAGAAAAATAATACAAATAAGTGTTAATCCATGAAACGATCCAAAATACATCTGAATAGGCCAAACAATGCTATGATGCTCCTCTCTAATATATCAGTGAGCAATTCTGAGTAAGTGAGTTATCGTATTTAACGTGCATAGCCACGAAAGTCTCGAGATAACTTGTTTCCAGCAAGGGACACGGGTCATACAGTTTCAGGCACATACACTTGCTATTCTTGCAAGGTATGGGTTAATGCACTTGACGCAGGGGCCCATCAGGGCAACCCCTGTCCCTCGTCTCGATGTGACCACACCTCGTGATTTCTTATACCTTTGCCTGGAATTACAGAGAGTTACCAGCTCTCCTCACACTTTCACAGCAAGTATGACCTTGGTGGGATTCGATCCCACGACCTTGCGATCATGAGTCCGGTGCCTTAACCACTAGGCCATGCTTGCGGCCATTCTCTTCTTTTCCTTTGGCAATTCTTATGTCTGGAAGCACAGCTGCAGCTCATCAGGCTACTACAGCTCGGGCTACTACAGCTTTTAGTTTCTGGTGTGATGGTCGTCTGCATTTATTGAATGGGGCTTTATTATTGTACACAGTCAATTATAACATACTTCAGACATCAAAAGGCTTGGATTGTAATATTTATACATTTGAAACTTGATACTGAATACAATGAACATCAGTTCTAAAACAGAAAAAGTATACTCAGTAAATTTTTGGCACTGTGATGGATGCTTTGAAAAAAGAAAAAGTTAAAAATTAAGTTGTTTAGGATAATAATGGCTAAATCTTGGATGCTTTGTTCATAGCTTTATTTGACATCGGATTAAAAATGAAACTAAATGAAAGGAAAGGAAAGGAAGGGCCTCGTTAACTTGTCTTCTTCATTCCTTGCCGACCGACAACACACATCGCCAATTCAGCCTAAGAGCACTAACTAGATGAACATTATTTAAGAAATGAAAAGAAAAAACAAAGATTATATACCAATATTCCCATGGCTCAATCGCTTGTTCTGCTGCGCGAATTCATTCTTTTCAACGACAATTTGCAATATATTCCTCATCATCGCCAGCTTCAATCTGATTAAACCCACTCCAACTTCAGCTCGGATTATTCTTTGTTTATTATTTTTACATCGTAATAATCCAGTGACACTGAATCCAAAACATTCACTTGCCCTGAAAACGTTATCTCAGGAATCCACGTTTCAAAAAACGTGATAACAACGGAAAACAACAGAGCACTTTTCTAAGGTTCAGTACGTGAACAACTACTCAAAATCTGATGGGTTCCCGGTATGACGCAAGAGCGGGTAATTTCCAGTACTTTTCGAAACCCTGTCGTGTAACAATTAACGAGCCTAAAAATTATAGACCAATCTCTTTACTGCCCAAGATTTCTAAAATAATAGAAAAAGCAAAAATACTTGGATAAAAACAAAATACTGTATAGTCTCCAATCTGATTTTCGCACACACCACTCAACAGATTCATGCCTATCATTCTTAAGTGATAAGATTATTCAAGGCTTCGATGAAGGCATGCTGACAGGGCTGATTTTTATAGACCTTTGAACAGCCTTCGACACAATAGACCACCAAATTTTCCTAGACAAAATAGCCTACATCGGTTTTAGTGATAAGGACATTTCATGGTTCAAGTCCTATCTCGAAAACAGAGAATTCCTAGTCAACGTAGGAAGAAAGTTCTCTAGTCTTGGTTATCTATCATGTGGGATTCCACAAGGATCAATTCTTGGCCTGCTGATGTTTCTGTTATATGTCAACGACATGCCAAAAGTTGTCGATTGCGAACTACTTTTGTACGCAGACGAATCCTGCCTAATTTTTAGTGACAAAAATGCTTAAACAATAGAACAAAATCTGAGCAAAAATTTCAACTCTCTATGCGATTGGTTTATTGAGAATAAATTGAGTATACACTTAGGAGAGGACAAAACAAAAAGTATTGTTTTTGCACGAAATAAGAATAAAACCAAGAAAAAAATAAGCACTAACAGAGGAGACATCGAAATCAAACAATGCTCGCAAGTTACTTACCGTGGATGCATTCTCGATTGAAAGTTATCTGGAGTACCAATGGCAGCTAAAGTACTTGGAAAAATAAATGACATGCTGGCTTTTCTTTACTGGAAACAAAGTTTTTTTTAAATAATAGTCTCCGAAGATTGCTCTGTAATGCCTTAATCCAGCCACATTTCGATTATGCTTGCCCTGTGTGGTACCCCGCTTTAAATAGTAGGCTGTCCAAAAAAATCCAAACGGCTCAAAATAAGTATATCCGCTTTTGTCTAAACATGAAAAATACAGCACACGTGAGTGCCAAAGATTTTCAGACAATTAACAGGCTTCCGACAAAAGAAAGAGTAGAGCAATGTATATGTGCAAATATTTGCAAATTTTTCAATGGAGCCTCGCCAGTCTACTCTTCAGAAATGTTTCATCCTGCTAATCAAAGCCGTACCACTCGGAGATCAAAAGACAAATGGACGCTTCCCTTTCGTAAAAGTAACATAGGCCAAAAATGCTCATTATACATGGGGCCTAAATTATGGAATAAATTACCTTCTGATCTCAAAACTGCAAACAGCATAAATTCCTTTAAACATAGAATTAAAAGCTGATTTATAGAAAATGTACTAAAAAACGAGAGCGGGGTTGGCATGCACCCCTAAATTTTAAATATTTTATTATAAATATTATAAATATTTTATTTTTGTAGTATAATATTTAAAAAATTTGTAAACCTTAAATAGTGGCGAAATGATACCTACCTACCTACCTAACAAGAGTAGGCAACCTTTAAAAATTCATTGAAAAATAACATAGAAACCGTATTTTCGCAGTGAGAATCAGCGTGTTTCGAATCATAGACTTGGATAAACTCCCCAAAAGGTTCAGTGGCACTTTTTTTAATTCTCCTTGAGGCGAAAATTCATCATCAATTCTTTCTTCTTCTTACAGGCTAGAAGTTATTAAAGCGTTTGATTGAGGTTTCAATACTCTATATTTTTAGTCGCTATTGGGAGTAGCAAACCCATGTTTTGAAAAGGAATTAATTTGCAAATGCAAAAAATGAGTTTGCCACCGTATGTTTTGTGTAAAGAGGAAATAAAATGTGTCATATGCATTTCAATTTTTTACATACTTGAATAATGTTAATGCTTTTTATCTTTTTACTTCCTTACTATCAGGTTCAATTGTTGATGGCTGGTGAACATCCCGGTGGAGATCTCATTTACCTTAAGCATCCAGTGTCAAGTAACAGTAGAGACAGTTGATTTTTGTAAATGTGTATATAATCATTGCAATTTAGCCTTACAAGGCCCCAAAACGTAAAATTAATATCTGGAATTTAGAAATTTATTTGGAGTGTTTCGGATAATTATACTTTTGCTCGAAGCAGTTAAAATTATTTCAGAGTAGCCACAACAACAAAACCGCATCAAATCGCTGTTATCAGTTTAATATATAAATTGATGTTATCAGTTTAATTTGGCTTAGAGTTTAGTAGACCATGTATCCCAAGATATTGAATTGAATTAATTCTTTTAAATTATATTTAAAAGAAAATTTTTTTTTGAAAATATTCAGCTATTGAAAAGCGAAAATTTGAAGAATTTGTTATCTATCAAATACAATTCCACAATTTCTTATTACAGCTACTTGCTTACATATTTTTTGAGAAGCGAAAAATAAATTCTTTTGATGTGGCATAAATTTACGAGCACAAATAAATTTTCAAAAAATTTGCACTTAGGTACCATGGGTATTTCTTCTGAATGAAATAGCCATGTATACGAGGTTGGCTTAATACCGATATTACTTGTCTGAAATTCATTGATTTTTATCTTCCGTAAGATTGTTGTTAATTGCTTTGTATGAAATTTGTATTTAGGCCTATATATAATAAAATAATTATGTTCTTTCAAAAAATGTCCATTTTTGTAATTTGTGTTTTACAATATGTTGTTACAAGTTGGCATCATTTGCCACTTATTTATGGGACATTTCTGGAACATTTCACTTTTTCTGAACCAATTAGACAGATGATATTGATTTTAGTTTGTAAAATTTATTCTTTAAAGGACAACGATTTTTGTTGTTTTTCGGGATTATTTAGGAAGCCCCATAGTAATTAAGTTTTTGCAGATCGGGATAGAACATCTATTTGCTGTTGATATCCCTTTCCTAAACTTTTGACTGAATGTAAGCAATCAGTGAAAAGGTGATAAATTTAGAAACTTTAGAAAAATTAAAACAAATAATAAATTCTAAAGTGGAGAAAAAACTAAAAATTGACATTTCTAACATAAGACATTCTGAGGAACCAATTTCTTGTTACCCTGTACAAAATTTATAATGATAATAAACGACAATAAACATGGATATATGCATAACAAAATTGCTTGTTGAGACTCAGTGCTCGAAAAATCTAATTTCTTGAAGCTGGATTTGGAATGTGAATAATAGGAACATGTTTTGAAATATTGGATTAACAAATTATCAATTTCTCCAACATTTAAGAGTTAAATATATACATATTTTGTATAGCTCTGTTTTCGTCACAGTCATAAGGGCAAAAGTGACCCTTAACAACAAGAGTACCACTTTCATAAGAGCATTGTTAGTCTGTTTTTCAGAAAAGTATATTCTTGTTTGCGGGGTTTTACCGCATAGCTTGAAAAAGTTTTGCAAGAGAATGGTGGAATATCAGTGTCATGTATATCTATATACGAAATGAGACACGCTGACGACACCACTCTCGTTGAAGAAACATACGACAAAGCGAGAGCGTGAGATAGCACTGTATTTAAACATAGTCAAAAGAGAGAGATAGTCTGGAAACTAACAATAGCGCTTTGTTCAAACTCTTTGTCCTTGTACAACTAGTACCCAGTCCGCGCGAAAGGGCACACTTGGGAGCCATTTTTGTTGATTCAGAATTGAAATCAGTTGAAAGCATGCCAAAATGCCTGGATCAAACTGCAAAATCTATGGCTGCAGTGTTACTAGGAGGAAAAGCTATTCCTTTCGCAAAAATTTCTCTTTTTTCTTCTTTGAGGATTGTTTATATTTTTGTTTGATACCTTTTGCAAAGGAAAATGTTCTTACCCGAAGGTACAGTATGAGCATATGTTCCAGTAAGTTCAATGCAAACTCTTTCGGGATTGTAACATCTGCTGATTGGTTGAGGCTGTTAAAGAAACTGAGGGCAGTGCAGTTGCCTAACAGTAAACTCACAGTTTCATATGTGTTGATTTGTCTAGCATTGTCTGATGCACTCTTGCGAAAATATGCACGCGTTTGTGTCACAAATGTATCCACTAAGATTTACCAAAGCATCCTCTTCTCTTTTTGGCAAAACTAGCTGGTCTGATTCTGTTTTCATTTGGTCACTTGCACATGCATACCCTGAAACAAATGCCAAAACATGATTTGCTAACTCCATTCCCAGAAGTTAGGATGGATTTCTGGAGAGACCATTGAAAATTGAAACTGGCTCGCCAATGATCCCATAAAACTTCGGGAAACATTTGTCCGCATTTCCATGAAATTCAATTACAACTTTTTCCAGCCTGTTATAAACATTATTAGCCTGCAATGTAGTTATTGTTTAAGCTCAAAATTCATCTTGAATTTTATCTGGGTTAGCATTGGTCTGTGGAAAGCTTGAGATAACTTTTTTACAATAAATTATTTCAGTTAGGGGGGATGCAAAACAGGTTTGCTGTTTTTGAATCCCCTGTTACAACTGTTTCATCAATTGAGGCCACATTGTGCTTTATTGTATCATGGCATTTGAAACCCGCGCTAAGACTTACACACTTTTGTACATTTCTTGCAAATGTAGCTCGGCTTCTGCTCGAATTTCTCAGCCTAAACAGACATAAAATAGAGATATGGTCAGAACTCACAACACAGTACTCAGAACTCACAGCATATGGTCAGAACTCACAATACAACAATGCCAAAAAAAGAAGAAGTTCAAAATTGGTAGTTTTTTTTTACTAATTAGGCCACACAAAACACGCTAAGAAGTTTAAGAAACAAAATACGAGAGAGAACATTAAATCCAAGTATTGAAAACATACCTCAGCAACTATTGCATTTATGTCAGCTTGAAGTTGCGGGTTATTTGCCAACTCATTCTCTTCTAATAAGCACAAAATTGCATCAAGGTCGTCTCCTTCATAAAAATCTCTACACGTCGCCATAAAAACCAGGAATATGTGTGCACTTTCGTCACGGCCGATTGCGCATTTCAACTTCAATTGCGTGAACAATCCTCAGAACAATGATCTCTCTCTTTTGACTATGATTTAAACGTGGAAAAGACAAAGCTGGTGCGATTGGTAAAGACGAAAACAACACGAATATCATTTTAGCCGATGGAGAAAAAATGGATAGAGTTAAGGACTTCAACATTTTGCCATCCTTGGTCACAGAGAGAGGAAAATGCAGCATAGATCGGCATAAGACTGGCAAAGGGAAGCAACGTAGTCTGCTCTATATATAAGAAAGGGAAGTCCCATAGAAACGGAAAACGTGCAAAAATCTGAATTGTACGAGCTCTTGCTTTCTCAGTTGTACTATACGGTGCAGAAACGTGGGTTCTATTAACATTGCTACGCATGTTGTAAATATTATGGTGTTTTTAAACGACAAACATCAACGTACTCCAGCAATTAGAGAACCAAAGAAGCTTTCTGGAGAACATCGAAATGTCTCAACTGAGATATTTTGTTAATGTGGCAAGCAGAGGACTAGAAATAATGGCAGATGTAAATCGGGGAAGAGATAGACCAAAGATGAAATTAATTGACGACATCAAGAACAAGGACATCATGCACTGGCTAATTTTTTTTTAATGGGGATGTAACGTTATAAATCTATTGAACTTTGTTATCGATAATGCAACATTCATTTTATCGGCCTTACTTTAACAGTAAATAACGACGTAATTAATATATGGCCTTTTTTCTATATAAATTATAAATATGTTCAATAACGCCTTACAATTTTATTACTCTCCTCCTTTCGGCTTAGGAATTTTAGTTATAAATTTTTACTACATTTGGGCCGTGGAAGTTTACACTTCGTGCCACACATTTGGCACTTAAAGCCTTCTTATTCAAGGTACCAATTTTACACCATGGTATGGCGAGGTAAACTGAAATAAAGTGAGTTACCCAAGTTTACATAGAAGCTGTTGTTGATTTTCAAGCCCCTGATTATTGGATTCGTCATTCGAAAGAAGCATCATGCCTGTTTCCATACTATATCAGGTGGAGGGAAATTATTGACATCACTAGCAATCCTATATCAGGTGGAGGGAAATTATTGACATCACTAGCCAAGATAAAAGCTGGATGAATGGGAATTTGTTTGAAGAGTGGGTACAAGAGCTTGATCAGAAATTTCTGGTAGCGGAAAGAAAAATCCATTCTTGTTGATGATTACCCTGCTCAAATGACCACATCTCATTCTTTAACGATCGAATGTTCCTCAATTTTCCATTACTTGTGTTTATAAATAGTCGGTTGTGTAATGGTTCCAAAAATGTTACCTCATCCTTGCTAGATATCTGAATCTTTTATGGATTTCCGTTCCTTCATCATCGTCAACGTCTTTTTTTCAGCTGGTATGCTGTTCAATCTGCAGCCATGAAATAAATGTGCTTGTGTCAACACTACAATTTCAGTTTCATTGTACTCATACATCAAGGTTCGATCATATTCTTTTCACCTTAATCAAAAAACCGTGTACATCTCAACAAAACGAAATAACGCAATACCTATCTTCAACACTATCTTCAAACATACCGCTATTGTGGTTGCACAAGTGAACAATATAACGTTTCTGAACTGTTTTCATTCCTGTGCTAGCAAATAATTGCCCCGCGAAATCTACTCCCCTTGTCTGAAATGTTCTAGACATTCTTACTCGAAAATCAGGTAAATCAGGTAATTCAGCTTCTTTCCAGCCTTGATATGACTAACCCCAAGCTGTCTTCCTTTGGCTAGCAAAAAACAAAAACCAAGAACTTGTGATAAAGAATAACAAATTGTCCTTTTTTCCAAAAATAGTTTGAAGCTAGTTCCCAAAAATTTGAGTCCCAAACAGATATTTTCAAAAATCAGTCAGCGATATTTGGATTTTAAATAACATAAATACAAATTTGTTCCAGAAAGTATCATCACCTCAGCCCCCACCATTCAATGTTCTTTCGGCGGTGTGAGTGTCAATGTTTTATTGACACTGGGTCTATGAAATCGTTTATGGCTCGAGAGGTTTTTAAGGGATTATACCCCAGCCTGTCTTTCCCGCGGATAGCTCCCAATGCATTGGTGGTATCACTGGCCAGCACTTACATGTTGATGGGACCACACATGTTAGACTGTCGTTTCTTGGCAATGGCTCCTGTTCATATCTAGGTAATTTTCTTATTTCCTCCTATCTGTTCAAGCCATTGCAATGTATTCTTTGTTAGGAATATTTGATTTCCAATGGGCTTCAATTTTCCTATCAGGCAAATGGAACGTATACCATAGAGGGCAACTATGGTTCCATACCTTTAATTCCATACAAAGATATTTCACACTGTTTTTTAATACAATCCACCCAAAGGGTCTAGTTCTTGTCACGCAATCTGATAGTATATGTATCCCCGGCCCATCAAACGTTTTAGTTCATTGCAAAGTTTCACAGTGTAGCAAAGAGCAGTTAGGAATGATTTCACCTCTTTCAGACAGTTCTAATCTTCCACCTCGTATTTTACCAGAATTTTACTGTGTGCCAAGCTCAATCTAGAAATATTTCTGTCCGTCTCATGAACACTTCTAAGGTTGATGTTGAATTACATGTTGGTCAAAAGGTACGTGAATTTTCTCCTCTTGTTGAAGTTCCCAGTTTTACTGAAACTTGTAACTCTCCTGATTTTGTAAATTTTTCCAGTACTGTCACTCCTAATGATAATATTCGAGAACAACTTAGACATACTTCAAGCCCAGACCTCAATGTAAATGGCCGTCATACCATTCTTAACACCTCACTTAAATTCTCTGATGTATTTGAAGAAAGTTTAGGTCACACCGATGTTATCCAATGTCATATTGACACAGGTAATGCTTCTCCCATCCGACAGTATCCTCGCCGCCTCCTTTCTGCGTACAAGGAAGAAACTAAGACTCAGGTAAGGACTCCCCAAATTGTTCTTCTAAAGAAAAAGGATGGAACTTTTGCATTGATTATCGCAAATAAAATAATATGACTAAAAAGGATGCCCACCCGCTACCTAGAATAAATGACCTACTTGATCCATTCCAAGAATCCTGTTTATTTTGGCACTCTAGATTTGCAATCAGGCTATTTGCAGGTCAGCGTTGATCCCAAAGATAGATAAAAGACAACATTTATTACTCTTGATGGAATTTTCTCGTCTCCCTTTTGGTGTCTTTGGGGGATGTGCCACATTTCAACGCGCAATAGAAATTGTGTTATCTGAGCAAGCATAGAAAAGAAATGTTTAGACCGCTGACCATGAGGTATTTGCTTCTGAAATGTCTCAAAATTTGACGATGACCGAACAGAAAAAGCCTAGGGAGAGAAGTCAAAATATTTGACCCCACTTGGTCGTCTTCTCACATGCGATCGCCACGTGCTGGGTATTTTTTGCTTCGAGAACGATATGCGCAAATGGAAACAAAGTTTGGCGGAAATATATCTGCTTCTTCACGGTTAAATTCAAATAGAAATCAGACATTTGCATCAGGTGAGAGTTTCTTAATTTC
>JAYJMH010040054.1:0-15272 GCA_036873815.1 Phacellophora camtschatica | reverse complement strand
TGGAGCAAATTTACGTCAAAATGTGAGAAAATGCGTCAATGCGGAAGTTGGCCGCAGTCACATAAGCAAATGTCCAAGCATGTTTCCATTTGAGATTTATATTATATTATAATATAACAAAATGGACAATAAATGAATGGCATTCCTTTACATTGACTTGAAAGCTCATAAATGAGGGCAATTTTAAGTTCTAGTTAAAGTAAACATGATCGCAGATGATTTGATGATTATCTGAATATTTATGAATATCAAGATGATTATTTGATGATACACCAAATTCTAAGTTTAGCCCTTCCGACGTGGTTTTGAGTACAATTTGAAATTTTTGGTCTCGCTGATTTTGAGCTGAAGCCCTGCAAACGGAGATAGTTTTTTTAATCAACCGGAAGATAAACCAAAGACGCAAAAATGCTAGTTGATTAGTCTCAGCCTAGGCGAACAAAGACATGAGTCTCAGCCTAGGCGAACAAAGACATGAGTCTCAGCCTAGGTGAAAAAGACACGAGTCTCAGCCTAAGCGAACAAAGACATGAGTCTCAGCCTAGGCGAACAAAGACGTCAGTCTCAACCTATGCAAAAAACTGTTTTTACTTTTAACTTTTTTCTAGATTTGGGAGACGCAAAGTGCTTATTCCTTCTTACATCATTTTGGTTTTGTCAGGACTAACCAATGCATTTTCGCCAAACTTCAGTGTTTACATTATAACAAGGGTCATAATTGGTTTATGTATCCCTGGAGCCATTGTTCAGATATTCGTTCTTGCTTTCGAGGCTGTTGGTCCAAAAAACAGACCACTTGCTGGAATTTTACTTTGGGCATTTTTCACACTGGCCCTCGTCATACTTGGAACAAAAGCTTACTTCATTCGTACTTGGAAGATTTTAACAATTGCTTGCACTGCTCCGTATATTATAACTTTTCCTCTCTTGATGTAAGTTTTCTTCGCTTTTTACATTTTTTTCCCGTTGTAAATAATTCCAGAATTAACTTTTGTTGTTCATTTTCTCAAACCATTGTGATCATACTTAATATTTATTGGAATAAAAAGCTGTAGCAATTAAACAGGCATTTGCCTGCTCGATATGCTTTTTTAATCAGAAATAATTTTTTTGGCCATAGCATTTTCCCACAAATTTGCAGTCTAAATTTTATTTGATGAAAATCAGAATATTCGTACGTACAATGCTAACTAGACATATTTCAATATCTTTCTTGTTTATATTTTTTGTTTCGCCCAATATGTACATTGTTATTTCTCTTTGCGATCTTGAAGTCATTTTTTACGAATCTTTTCTGATCAGATTCATTCCAGAATCGATAAGATGGCAGCGTTTAACTGGTAGGGAGGTTGAATGCATGAAGACACTCAGAAAGATCGCAAAAGTTAACAAAAAGACGTTTCCTGAAAATATCAGCTTGGAACCTGTCGAAACAAACCACGAAAAGGAACATCAGAGTATTCTGGATATCTTTAGGCCCTGCAAAATGGCCATCAGAACATTTATTCAAGGATATACATGGTATGTTTTGTTTGAACTTAGAATTTTCATTGATGCAGATTATCTGGGTTGGTGTGGTACTAAATTGTAGGTGAAATCTCCATTGTTGTTTTCCTTGATGCATTGTTTTCCTTTATTATTTTCATATATGACACCAAGGGCAGTACCACTTGACTTGAATACGGGGTCGTGTCCTATATTTTTGGATCTAGGATTTTGATTTCAATAATAAGTTTTTAGGTCTGAAAATTTTTCTTAAAAATATAATTTTGGCTCTAAAAATTTAAAAATCTTATATTTTTGGGTAAAATATCAAGAAATAGCATAAAAATATTAATAAAAGGATGTTACATGCAGCAAAATTGCATCATAACATGCGCCATACTGTTATATTTTTGTGTTTGGGTTTTAGTTCAGTTACATTTTTGGGTCAGTTCAAGATTTCCTTGGACACGCCCCCTTATCCTAGTTGGATTGTATCGCCCCCCTCCCCTCCCCTGAGATAGGACATATTTTCGTTGCCCTTCTTCGGTAATGAATCTTGAAAGTATTTTTCTCGTATTAACATAGGATGGTAGATGGAATGGTTTACTACGGGGTGGCATTGGCGGCAGATGATATTGGTGGAAGCAACAGATATGCAAATTATATTCTTAGTAGTGTTGTTGATTTTCCAGCTGTTTTGCTTGCAATATATGCGTGCAGACGGTAAGAATAACTTCCTTTCATTTTTTACATATCAAACTACAAGCTTTTTTTAGCTTGTATTTTATTTCAGAAATACAAGGTGGAACTTTTAAGAATGTAAGTTTTTTCAACTGATTGATTCAAAACTATAATTCTTCCGTGGTTTAGGTTTTTGATTGTGTGTGTACAATATTTGAATACTGTCTCATATTTCTTAACATGACATAGATTCAAATGTACGATTGGCTACCGGGTTTGTCTCAGTCCCCGCCATGAAAATAAATTTAGGCATAATGTCGCTGATACACACGATCCAATGTGCTTGGTTAATGATAGTATTGAGGTACTCTCTCGTTTCAGGTACTCTCTCACTACTTTCTGCTACTCTCTCATTTCATTAAATTACGAACGATTCCCTGACTTAAGTAGGGGGCGTGTCCTATATGTTTGGGTCTGAACAATTTTTCATTCAAGTTAGATGGTGCTCCCCTCTCCCCTGCGGAACGGTCTATCCTCCTTGACAAAATAAATTTCTTATGCTTTATCAATCGGAAATAATATCAATGAGACTTCGAACAATGATTTTCTTAAGATGACTTTTTGGAAATCATGGACACTGACTGGTGAGCTAAACTATAAAATTCTCTTGTCAACAATCAAATTCATGTAAAGTACGAAATTGCTTTTTTATTCCTATTGTTTTATTATAGGTGGGACGTCATTTTATATGAATTCTTCGGACCGTACCGTAATGAATTTTTTAGAAATTTAATTGATAAAAATAAAATTAAGATCATATTGAATTAAATTTCTATTTTTACAGATTTGGAAGAAAGAAAACTGTTCTTGTGCCTCTGTTAATTGGAAGCTTTGTGTGCATTTCTACAGCTTTTGTCCCGTCAAAAAAGAGTGCTACAGTAGCGGAACGTAGGTTTTTCATGTACTTCTTTTGTTTGTCTTGATGTATCCCAGCACACAACTTGATGATTTTATTTACATGTTATGTCATGTTATGTAAAAAACGATTGAAAGCATTGACTGTTGTTACTTTTAGTCACTAAATTTCATATGACCACATCTTCATTGATGTATCCCAATACATCCTCATGTTATAACCAACCCAATAATTATTGTGCAACATTATTGTACTAGCCCAACTGGTACCACTTTTCAGCAGCATTTTGAATAAAAGTTCTCTTTATGAAATAGATGATTTAATCCAAAAATATTTCTTATCAAAGTTTTTCTACTAGGGAATTTTTAAAATATTGAAATCGAATAGTTTTTCTAAAACTTATAGACCATCAAATGCCTCACATGTTTTTACTCATCCAATAGATAAAAATTATGCATACTATTTCATTTTTATTTAGACTGGCCACTTTTGAGGGTAGCAATGGGACTGTTTGGAAAACTATGTATTTCAATTTCGTTTGATTCTGTTTATACATGGTCCGCTGAACTTTATCCAACAGTAATAAGGTATGTGTATCATTCATTATAATCTGTGTTTCTTCAAAAGATTGTGTTTAGTGGCCTTTGGTGTGTAGTTTCTTTTACCAAATATTTGTACATATCACCAAGACCTTGTATGTAATCAACTTTTTACAGTCCAAAGTAAAAGATTTATTGTTCCTAAATGAAGCTCCAGTGGATTTTTAGTGATCAACAATTCAATCGCTGGTACTCCCCCCCCCCCCTGGGAAGGTTTTAGGGGTGTGCCGCTGGACTAAAATATACCCTTCAAATATACCCTTCATACAAGGAAAGTTTTAGGTGTGTGCCGCTCGACTAAAATATACCCAACCCCGTGGTAAACAAATCTGAACGAAGAAAACTTACCCTGTCGTAAAATTTACAACCCAAGTCGTTGACTTTTTAAATTTAAATTAAAAATTTCAAAGGCATATACTTATCGATGTACAAGCAATGTATATAAATAATATAAACGTAATATGTCAATATCTATAGCACAAAAATATTATCAAAAATACTCCGTAGTAAAAGCCTCACCTAGAAGTTGTGAAAACGATACCCCCGTCATAAATTTAACCTAGAAAATCGTGGACCCGTCGGGTGGAACATACGTATATGCTTTACAATAAGAGTACCTCCTGGGGGTACTCCCTTTGGTGAACAGGCATATTCTTTTTAGTGTTTCTATTCTTGTTTTTTTTTTCGTTTCTTATTGCCCGTGCGTTTTTATTTTGGTACACAATAAAAATGCATGGGTGATAGGAAACTTAAACAAAAAATAGAAAAGACACCACCGTTCCCAACGTATTTCAATTTAATACATATTATATTTCAGGGGAAATGCCATGGGATATTTGCAAATTATGAGTCGTCTTGGAGCAGCCTTAGCCCCATGGGTAACAAAATGGCTGGGTCAATTTTATGGTTTTCTTCCGTTCTTGATTTTTGGTACTTCATCGTTCATTGCTTCAGTTCTTTTATATTGGCTCCCAGAGACGAGAGATGCTAGCACGGCTGAAACTTTGGCAAGAGAAACACAAGATTCCCGTTCGAAGAAAGGCGATCAAGTTTTGATAGATGATAAGGAATTGACAACAGCCGCTAGTTTTCCAGAAACATAGGTTTTTAAATTTAGTTTGTGTAGTATTAACTCTATATCAGTTACAAAGATTTGCGCGATGTTGAGCAAAAATGTTTGTTGGAAGATTCTTAAGGGTGGATTAATGCTTCAATTAAAATTGGTTCTTTTTTCATAACAGCTTCACTGAATGTTGCCCCTAGCCGGTTGTTTTCTTCATTTAATGACCTGAAACTATCCCCCCCCCCCAAAAAAAAAAAACCACAGCTATTTTGGACAATTTATAAAAATTGTCTAAAGTCTGGATGTTTTTCTTTGAAAATTCTCTTTTCTTCTCTTTTCTTCTCTTTTCTTTTCTTCTCTTTTGTCAACGACTGTACATTAGCTGCCCACCCTAGGATTTTCAGGGCACGAAGAAAATGATTTTTGGAATATTGCTCATTCTGTAGAATAAGCATTTGGACAATATCTTTTCGGTGTGCTTTTTAAATATTTTTGACAGGTTTGATCAATTAATTTAATTTTGAAAGCATATTTTTATACACATTTGTAGCTAAATGCAATGAAAGACAAAGACTTTAGTTTGGTGTATTGGTTGCATATAATTTCAATTTTATATTTATGGATCATCGTCATCAAAGATAGCTACACTTATATAAGAAACTGCTTGTAAGAAACTGTAGGCCCAAATTTCTCAGATATTACAATGGATTATTTTCATTTCATTTCATTTTTTTTCATTTCAATAAATTTTTAGGAGGGTAACCCTTCAATCTAATGATTGGTTTTCAAGGGGCCCTCCATCTAAAGTTACAATTATGTTACTATTTATAAAACTTGAATATTAAAAATCTAATTTACAATGCATTACAACCTAAATTACGATATATGTACATAATTAAATATAGATAAATAAGTTAGTTAAAATATATCCAAATTAAATATTAATTATTAATTAGTTGTTTGAATTGATTTAGAGAGGGAGCACGCTTCGGCTCAGCTGTGAGACTATTCTACAGTTTAGCTCCTCTAAAAGAACAAAATTGTGTCCATTATGTCTGTATGTCTGTAGTGATGTTACGCAATTGAATTATGGAAACTTTAGAGTTTCTTGAGAAGAGATTACACATATACTGCGGATCAAGCTCATTTAGAGATTTGAATACCATCGTTTTAGATTCATTATTAATAAGATCATCAATGATCTTCCAGCCCAACCTTCCCATAAATGGTCTGGCAATGGTGTGAAAACTGCTATTAGTAACTATTCTAGCAGCTCTGTTTTGAAGTTTTGTAACTGATCCTTTTCAGTAATGCCGCAACAGCCCCAGACAGAGCAACAGTACCAGAAGTGGGCTCCACACGTTCTATGAACACAATCGACACATTATATTAACACAATCGACACTTTCTATGAACGCAATCGACGCGTTCTATGAACACAATCGACACGTTCTATGAACACAATCGACACATTATATTAACACAATCGACACTTTCTATGAACGCAATCGACACATTCTATGAACGCAATCGACACATTCTATGAACGCAATCGACACGTTCTATGAACACAATTAACACGTTCTGTGAACACAATTAACACGTTCTGTGAACACAATTAACACGTTCTATGAACGCAATCGACACGTTATATTAACACAATTAACACGTTCTATGAACACAATCGACACGTTCTATGAACACAATCGACACGTTCTATGACAATTTCGATACGCAAAGTTTTTATGAATAATACACAGTTTGGGATAAGCTAAAAATAGTGTACATCCAACTCTCTTTTTGTCTTTGCACGTTTCTGGAAAAAAAATTGCAAGTATTTACAGTCTGCTAAAAATCGGAAGATAAATTCTAAAAATCAAAACATAGTTATTGACTTGATAATAAAATGTAAATATTTCCTAAATTTGTAGAGCATAATTGATAGGATCTAGATAAAATAAAGATTGGAAGAAGTTATACAGTGCACATATAAATTCTTTGCGAATTCCAGAGTTTTGAAGCACTACAACTTTAAAATTAGTTGAACAAATACGAGTTTTTAATATTCTTTGAAGATAATCATAAAAATAGTTGAATTTTTAAAGTAGTAAGAGAATTCTCCAGTAGGCCCTCTACACTTTTTCTTAATAATATTTAAATTTTATCATGTAAATTGTCAATATTTTAATTATTATATATTATCAATATCTTATTTAATAGATAATACATAACAATGCAATAAACCTAAATAAAGAAACGTAACTTTTAGCAAAAAAATCTTCTTACTTGCTCTCACTCGATATTTTCGTCTCGAACATTTGTACAACAATAAAACTTGTTTTATATCTGTTGCAGTTAACACTTTTCCACCAAGACTCAACTTTGGATCTTCTAAAGCTTGTATAGTATCATTATAATTTTTTGAAAATTCTTTGTTTTCATAATGCATCAATGATTTAATGTCATATGGCATTGCAAATGTATCTATTTTCCCGTGGTTATATGTCAAGAAGTTTTTTTCTGCACCTATGAAAGAATTAAAATTACTGTTCAGAAGCACGACGACGCAAGCTTCATTTAGGCCATTTTTACACACTTCATTTAGGCCATCTTTACATTTATTTAGGTCATGTTTATAATACCACATTATAATACTTATTGTTTACGATGAAACCCCTGTTTACAACAAAGCTTGAACCGTTCTTAACCTGATTTAAGAAACAGGCATCTTGGCATGTGGATAACAAATAAATCAATAAATAAATTGATCAATCAACTGATCAATCAATTAATCACAGATAATAAACGATAAATTAATTATTAATATCTATTTCATTCAATTGATTATTTCAATATTTTCATATTATTTTGTATTCAATCTTTTTCTCATTTTTATTCAACCGATTACATAAAGTGAGAGAAAAAAATTATATCATTTGCTAGCTCACCATGCTGAATGTTCCACCAAAGAATTTTAACAAACTTATCTCTGTCATTTCTACTTTTTTCATATTAACTGATCAATCAATTAATCACAGATAATAAACAATAAATTAATTATTAATTTGCATTATATTCAAAATAACATCTATTTTTTCGTCTCATTTTGTGTTTAATCTGATCTTTTTCCCATTTTTCTTCAAAATTATATTCCTATTCAACTGATTACATAAAGTGAAAGAAAAAAAAGTATATCATTCATTAGCTCACCATGCTGAATGTTCCACCAAAGAATTTTAACAAACTTATCTCTGTCATATCTACTATTTTCATGAAAAAATCCAATAACATGCATCAATTCGTGCATAATAATATATTTTTGAGTACATCCAGACCCAATTGATACAATCTGTTCACCACCTTGTCTTCCAACTTTTGAGTAACAACTAAAATTAGATAAAAATATGCCATAAACTTCAGCCAGAATAAAAATGAAATAATAAATATGAATGAAAAATATCAAATAATGAAGCTAATGATTTCGTGTGTTTTGATTTTGTTTTTTTTTTCATTTCAAATTTTTTAATTCCTAAAATCTTTTTCCAAGTTCAAATTGCTCCACGACAATAGCATAAAGTTATGCTTAAACGAAGATAACATAAGGAACTAAGATGGTACATATCAACATCGCCTAAAATGAGTGTAATTACATGCCCTGTTTCCCTGTTTCAAGCTAATACTT
Organism: Phacellophora camtschatica; assembly: GCA_036873815.1. NCBI lineage: Eukaryota > Metazoa > Cnidaria > Scyphozoa > Semaeostomeae > Ulmaridae > Phacellophora > Phacellophora camtschatica. The sequence continues at coordinate 6,846 of JAYJMH010040054.1, read as the reverse complement.
TGACAAATAGCATTAAAAAGTTTACAAAATTGTCTCAAGCTTTCGATTCGTGTATCTTACAAATAGTTTCACTTGGAGATCTTTCTTAAACTAACACAAGATCAGCCAATCTGAAAATGACTAGCAATTCAATTTGCCATTTTGGCTCAAAGTCTGCCCTTTTTAGCTGGCCGCAACAACAACAATTTCTCTTGGCTCGAATCACAGTGCTGCACTGTAGTCACATAACAACTTTTTCGTCTTAAAGAAAAAATTCTAAAAGAGGCTATTAATAATGCTATTGCTTAGAAAAAATTATCATTATTTCCAATGAAATGTTTCTTACCCTTCTCCTCGCACTATTCTAATGTAATCTTTTTCTGATAATCTTGGCGTAAACCAAATGCACGTCTTTCGGTGGAATTCATACATCGCAAAAGAAATCGCTCGTCTCGTGGAAAAATCTGACAAAATAAGAAGTTTCAGACTCTGAAATGGAAATTTAATTACATACATCTTTGGTAGTGCAACAACTGAAGGAACACATGTGAATAAGCATTCGACTAATTCAAGGGGTACACAAAATTGACAAAAAATATTTTCTAAAACGGTAAGCACCCTTTAAAACGCCTAATTTATTGCTGTAAAATACTAAATTATGAGTCTCCAGTTTGGGGGAAGGGGGGTGGGTCGTCTTATAAACCGGGTAAACTTATACCCCCGTTATTTACGGTACACTCTTAATTTAAAGTATAGTTCTAAGAACCTGTACTCAGATTACCAAAAGCTAAGTAACTTTCAGAGCTGAGGCTTGGATTTTAAGAAACGACAGAATGTGAGAATGTGTAGTGTCTTGAATTTGGCATGTTACTTCATGAAATTTTATGAAAATATTTGTGTAGCTCTGTTTTGAAATAAACATGATGCGTCCATAAAGATTTACGCAAATTATCTTCCCATTTGCTATTTAAAATACTCTTTCAGTTAAGTAGAATGTCAAGTTAACATCATCTAATATCGTTAAACCATTCCTATTAAAACTTAATCTAAATTGTAATTCGAACTTTCTGGCACATCAAACACATTTTGAATCCCTACCAAAGTTCAAATTGACAGATGTATGACAAGATCTCTCACTTAAGATCTCTCACTCACCAATATTTGCATCAATTTTATAAGGAATAATTCCTTCTCGCCATTTCCTTTCACTATATTTGACAGCATTTCTCTTCTTCCTGCCTTTCTTTATGTTATCCATTGATGATGAAATCAAATTCTTTAACTGCTCGTCTAGCATAATATCTCCTTCAATAATGTTACTGTTATCTACGAAAAGAAAACGTCATCAAAAAATGAAGATGTAGACGTTCTCTTAAAAAGCCACAGCGGCATCAAGCTACGAATTTCTGGCGAGAGGGCTAAAATCCAGCGATTTACGTACATTTTCCGACAAACAACTGTAAGTAAACAATAAAATTTGATGGTAGCCGGCACGGGAGTGACGGCCCCCTGGCCTCGATTTTTTTTCTTATTCCTGGAGCGATGTTTACAAGCTGTGAACATAAATTTATAAACCTTAATTTTAATCCATCTATTGAAAAGGATCTGTGTTGTCATTTGAAGTAAAACACCATTTATTACTGCTGTTTTTCAGTTTTATTTTGATTTAAAATTGAATAAATCTCCAAATACAACCTAAATTAGTTACCTAGTTGGTCCTTATTTCCCCGGCATTAATTTAACGCCAGCCTTATATGGTGTTATCAAATTCTGTAGGCCACGATCAAATTCTTACAGACAAACCCTACCGCCGGCCCTTTTTTGCAGGGGGTCCGAAAATAACGCCATTAAGGGCCAGCGAAATCAGGGTCAACACAGTAAACTAAATGAAAATAAACTAAATCATTGCCTTAAGAGTGAAATTGCATTTAACCTCATCAAAAACAGAAAATAAAGAATCATAAAACAACAAAATAAAAACAACAATGGGTCGTTAGTTACCTTTTGTATTTTGAGGAATTTTCATTGCGTAATTCTCAGTAGGGACATGCAATAAACATGCCAGTAACAGGCAACATATTGCGCAATAATTCATATCAGAATGTCTGTCTGAAATAAAATCGTCACTGCAGTCTGAAATCTAAACATTCAAATCTTTTTATCCGCCTCTCGATGTAGTTATTCTTATGATTTTAAAGAGAATTTAGTTTTGGGACTGACGGATTACCTTTTATATGTTTTCTGAAGGATAATGCGATTAAGCTTGTTAAGAGTTTCCTTTCATATTATTTTGACAGTTAAATGAAACCACAATAATATTCAATTTCCAGGAATATAATTGACAAGCCAATGTGATTGTGTATGGTTTACCATTGAAAAATTGACAAGAACATCTATCAACTTTAAAATCTGAAAAAAGCCGAAGTATTTCAATAAAACAAAAATTATGTCAATAAATTATATAACATCTAACCAAAAATGTAAATATTTAAAGAAATATCTTTAGAATTTTCAACAATTCGTCAAAGACATTGCAATGAATTAAAAATTGCTGACTTTTTTATCATTTGTTTGTTGCATTTAAGGACAAAATTATCTTCTATAAACTGCTCAGCTTGCTTGAAATATTAATATCTTAATTAATTGAAATAATAATACCTCAACGGGTAAATCGCACACATTTGTCTGGCCGGAGGCGCCATGTATATATGTTTAGATTGTGCCAAATTTTCAAATTTATGGATGTATAGATTGTATCACAATTTCAAATCTATTTATGTATAGATTGTACCAAAATTTCAAATTTATGGAAGCATAAACTGTATCACAATTTCAAATCTATTTATGTATAGATTGTACTAAAATTTCAAATATATATATATTTATAGATTGTACCAAAATTTCAAATTTATGGAAGCATTGACTGTATCAAAATTTCAAATTTATAGATATATATTGTACCAAATTATCAAATTTATATATGTAGCCCAATACGCTATTAGAATAAACCCGTTTTTTCCATTGTTTGGCCATCGTTGACGAAATTGTGGAACCAGAGGAGATGTACGAATTTTCACTTGCGTGGTTGTTATTATTGGGGGTGTTACAACCTTAGATTTCCCCCAGCCCCCAAGTTCACTTCTTTTTTATACAAACTGAGAACTAAAAACGTCTTTTTAACTGAAGGAAAGGAGGAAGAAAGAAATAAGGAGAAATCGAGGTGCAAAGCGGAAACAATATAATCAATGTACGGCGATATAGTAGCAAACTGCTAAATAATTTTGGCGCCTAAAGAAGTGGTTCAATGATGAAAAAGCCTTGTTTCATATCCATACCAGTTTGAAACCTTTCCACCCGTTTACAAGAGAGATTTTACGGAACGGTTAAACACGGAACTATTTTCTAGATGAACCCGTTTGGGTACGGCTGGCATTTCTGTTTGGAATGGATCGAATTTGTCCCATGTAAATGGAAGGCCTAATCGTACTAATTTGGGTACGGTTCCAAATAGAACCGGTCTTACGAATTAGAAACGAAAAGGACAATAAGTTAGTATTCAAGTATTTGCTTTGCATGATGAGTCTTTCAATTAACTGATGATTGTTCAGAATTGAAGAATTAGCTTTTTGGTGAGCCATCTTCTCGTGGTTTGGACTAAACGCCTCCTCGCGAGGCGGGCTTAGCAGAGCTTTTTCGAAAAAGGCCACCTCGCAAAGAATGAGCCATTCTTCAAACAAGTTACAATAACTTTTCTTTTCCCATTGACTACAAATTGAAATTTAATTCACAGTATCGAACTTAAAAGTACCACCAATAAAGAATTCTTTGTTGATCAAATCTCTGAATCCGTTGTCTTTGTTATCAATGCTATCTTTTGAATAACTGTGCGGAAAAACAGACAGCAAAAGTAACGATAACCAATTGCCCATTTAGATAAGATTTGTAATTAATTTAATTTTAATTCTGTTTGATTTTAAAGTAGTTGCTTGAAGAAAATGAGCAAACAAAAAAGTCCCTTAGAGAAGGATAGAACTTGTGTCCAATGCAATATGCAAAATATAAAAGACGATGAACATTTCGTATCTGTATGTCATCCTTGTGTACAATTGTGCAATTATTTTCAACGTTCGAAAAATGAGTGCCTAATTTTGCTTCCTTTTCATATGAACTCATTTTGCTACCTTCGAACGAGATTTAATACGTAAAACCCGTTGAGTATAAAAACGAGTTTTATTTTGTATTATTAATATCAAAAATGTTTTTAAAAAAATGAAAAATTTGGTACAAGCAGCAGTAATTTTATGAAGACGCGCAGTTGTGTAGCAGATCATTAATATGAGATTGATAAATTGATTAAATTGTTAAGAAAATCAACGGAAAGAGATTTACAAGCACAACATTCAAGTAACCAACATATTTCCTTAGTATTTTACACCAAACTTCATAGATAAATAGGGCTCAAATCTCGGAATGGTCCTCGTTTTCTTCTAACAAAATTGAATAACATTTAACACCTCGCGGCATTGTTCGATTCGAGCCGGGCCTATACCGTTTTAGGCTGCTAAAACAAAATGAATAGCACCTACTATTTGTAAAGTTATTGGATAAACTATTTTTGCAGTTTCAATCTAAATGTCATAGTCTGCATCCGTTCATTGAGATTGTTTCGTATTTAAAAAAAAATACAAAAGTTTGACATTTCAACTACAAATATTTCTCGCTAAATGAAAAAGTCTCAATAAACAGATATGAACAAAAACATTTCGAGAAATCTGCGCAATAAATTTTATATAAAACTTCATAAAAGAGGCGTGCAATTTATTTTATTTCAGCTACATAAAATGGTCTAAACCATTTCAAAGATTTGAAGGCTATCTTGTCCTACGCTAAAAGAAAATAGATCATATTTTGGTAATTTCATTACTTGCTATTCTAAATAATTCCAACACACATTACCACTACTCAGGTCAGAAGTGAAATTGTTTTACCTCTTGTAAAATTTGTGTTGTCCTTTGGAAGTGAGGTACGTCTCGAGCCTATTCAAAGTTTGAAATTTTCGGCAAAAAATGATAAGGTTATAACCTTGCTTTTAGCTGAAAATGAGGTTATTCGAAGTTTATTGCTTTTTGGCTAAAATGGTAAGGTTATACCCTTGCCTTTAGCCGAAAATGAGGCTATTCAGAGTTTCAGACTAAAATAATAAGGTAATATCTTTGATTTTGGCCCTAAAACTATCTTATTCTAGGCTTGAAATTTCAGGCAAAATGGTAAGATACGTTGCTTTTGTCAGAAAAAGAGACTTAAATATTGGAAGTTTTTAGGCAAAGGGCACGGTTATAGTTTTACTTTTTGGATTAAAAGGAGGCATTTTAATAGGAAGTTTTCGGCTAACATTGTAAGGTTATAGCATTACAGTTAAGATGAAAACAAGGCATTCTAGAGATGGGAGTTTTTAGGCTATGTTGTATGGTAATAGCCTTACGTTTTGGATGAAAAAAGGCGTTTTGAAATTGGAAGTTTCTCTACCAAAATGATAAAGTTAAAGCCTTACTTTTTTATGAAAACAAGGCATTTCAAAGATAGAAACTTTTAGGCTAGGTAGTAAGGTTATGGCCTTACTTTTTTGAAGAAAAGGAGATACTTTGAAAGTTTTTAGGCTAAATGGCAAAGTTATAGCCTTCCGTTTTAGATAAAATTGAGGCATTTCGAAGATGGAAGTTTTTAGGCTAAGTAGTAAGGTAATAGCCTTACTTTTCAGCGAAAACAAGGCAATTTGAAAATGGTTGTTTTTAGGCTAAAATGGTAAGGTTATAGCCATACTTTTTGGATGAAAATAAAGAATTTTTAAATTGGAAGCTTTTAGGCTGAATGGTAAGGTCATAGCCTTACTTTTTGAATGAAAAGAAGCTGTTTTAAAAATGGAAATTTTTACGCTAAATGGTAAGGTTATAGTCTTACCTTTTTGATGAAAATGAGAATTTTGAAATTGGACGTTTCTCGGCTAAAATGGTAAGGTTATAGCCATGCTTTTGTGGATGAAAATAAGAATTTTGAAATTGGAAGCTTTTAGGCTGAATGGTAAGGTTTTAGCCTTACGTTTTTGATGAAAATAAGAAATTTCGAAAATGGAAGTTTTCGGATATAATTGTAAGGTTTTAGCCTTACGTTTTTGATGAAAACGAGGGGTTTTGAATTTGGAAGTTTTTCGGCTAAATTGTAAGGTATTACATTTTACATGAAAATGAGGCATTTCGAAGATGGAAGTTTTTAGGCTAAATGGCAAGGTTATAGCCTAACTTTTAGAAGAAAAAAGCGTTTTGAAATTGGAAGTTTCTCGGCTAAAATGGTAATGTTATAGCCTTATTTTTTGATGAAATTGAGGCATTTCGAAATTGGAAGTTTTTAGGCTAAATAGCAAGGATCTAGCATTACTTTCTGGATGAAAACGAGGCTTTTCGAAATTAGAAGTTTTTGGCTGAAGTGATAAGGCTATAGCCTTACGTTTTTGATGAATGTACGTATGTATGTATGTATCATTTCGCCACTAAATATTTACAATGGTTAAAATCTAAATTAAAGGCTTAAAATATTTACAAAATGTCAGAAGGTAATTGATTAACTTGGAACCTATGTATGATGAGCATTTTTGGCCTATCTTACGAAAGGGGAATGGGGATAGTCAGTTTGTATTTTGATCTACGAGTAGTTAGGCTCTGATTAGCAGGGTGAAACATATCTGAGAGGTAAACTGGTGAAGTTCCTCTGAAAAATTTGAAAACATTCCCACATGTGCATTGCTCCACTCTTTCTTTTGTTGGAAGCCAGTTGATCTTCTAAAACTCTTTAGCACTCAGGTGTGCTGTATTT
>JAYJMH010040043.1:0-15276 GCA_036873815.1 Phacellophora camtschatica | reverse complement strand
CATTCCATAGATGTAGAAGTGAAATGGATATTCCACAACCAGCATCCTTTTAATGTTCATGTTGATTCACTGTTCTTGTTCTTGTTACTGTTCTTGTTCTCGTGATTGATTCACTCTTCAGGAGATGTTGATGTTAAAATAGTTGTTTGATTTTTCTTATTCTATGTATACTACGCTCTACTTATATGTATTGAGCACTTTTATCATGGACAAATCAACATACTGATTTTATATAATATATATATATATATATATTTGCAGTCAAACAATGGAAAAATTAGTCTTTTTGAAGAAACTTTAATATCTCAGAAACATTTTAGTTTTTCAATCCAAATTAAAAACAGTAGCTCCATCAGATAACTGTTAAATCTAGTATCAAAAAAGTTTAAATTCTGATTAGCAACAGACATCATCTGCATACTTTTTACTTGTTCAAGGAGTGCAGATTCCCAACAATGGTTCAATTCCCAACAATTTGCATTAAGAAATCGGTGTAGTAAAGGCTCTTAACTGGGCCTTCTTTGTTGTGTTTTCCCATAAAATATTTCATTAAAATGCTATTTCTGATCAGCAATACAGCTGTCTTTCAAAACTAGAGTTTCAAAAATGACAAGATTATGACCAACCAAATTCACAAAAATGTTTCCTTTTTGGTGAAAAATTTCACATATCCACCAGACCAGCAGTATTCCTTAGCAAAAATTGTGATGACATCTTGCATCAATATACACAAATCTTTAAAGATATCTGATAATAAAAACCCGCATTAAAATTGGCTTTCTTGATTTCACCAAAAAGTACCAGGTGATCCCCAAAAAAGTTTGAATGTTTCAAAGATCACCAAAATTGGAATTCGCTACAAATTTCAAAATGTTTTTTCAGCTAACATGGAATGGATAATTAGATAAATTTTAAAAGTTGCCTATATGTTTAAGATGCAATCGAATGAAGACGTAATTTGGACTTGAAAAACTAATTTTAAGCTATACTTTGGCAAATCTTTTATTTATTTATTTATATATATATACATATAATTTAAATATAAAATAACCTTTACTTTTCTAATAGAGCAAGTGAAACGTTTTTTTTGGTCACTGAGTAGTCATTCCTGGAATGTTGACTGTCAGAACATTAATGATCACAGCATGTCTCCAAATTTTTTGAAAAGCAACAATTCAAGCATTGAATGAAAGCTTTTTAATGGACTTTCAAAGTAATTTCATTAGAAGTGAAATAGCATTTGAACGTGGTGAGTAAATGGGGTGGCAATATTTCCCCATGGGGTGGTGGACCATATTTCAGCTGTAGTAATTTTGTTTGTTTAGTAACTACTAACTATATACTTAGAACATATTTCAGCTTAGTAATTTTGTTCGTTTTAAATAACTACTAACTATAAATAAAGAAACATGCACTTGCAGATAATTTCCATCAATGCAAAAAAAAACTTTAACAGAAAACTTACAATGGTGTTTCATAGAAACCTGTAACAATACCATACCTTCCATAGACCAATGAAATATTCCTGTTTCTGTTACAAGTCCAATAGTGTTGACATTTACCCACTTCCAGAATATGACATCTTCAGTCAGATTGTGAGACTTCATCTTGCTTTTCATCTCTATGTTAAATATCTGAACAGTTTTTCCAGCTAAAATGCAAGTTTTGCCACTATAAATCACTTGAATCACAGTCATTATCATATGTATATATAGCAACATATTTAAATAACAGCAAACATAACAACAAATATTAAATGCACACATGTATCAGATACCTCTGCTCTATGCAACAACAGTGGTTCAGTGCAATTTTTAAATGAACATCTTGTTCTATATTTCTGAGAGCAACAAGATTCCAATCTGCAGCAGCTTCTGACAGCTGCATTAAAAATGGTACTTTTTAAATAACATACCTTTAAGTGCAATAACCTTTGACGCTGGATTCATGATGGCAGAATCTGCAGAAATAGGTCTCCTAGTTGGATTTGTTGCATCAGCCAAGTCAACAATGACTACCTGAGCTGTTTCTCCAACTTTCTCCCTGATGCAGATGTATTTGTCTGACTCCATGGTCAAAGTTGAGAAGCCAATACTGGCTGAGTTAATACCAATGTTTTGAAGCTGTAAAGAGAACGTTATCACAAAATTAGTGATTGCTGCAGTATAATGTATTCCATCAAAATGGAAATAATTGGCCACAGCTAATTTTTTTAAATAATTCTCAAAAATTTCCTAGATCTGTTGATTTTTTAAGATTTACCCAGTTTCTCAATTTTTCAGTTTCGAGTCATTTCAAAATATCTTCATAGAACCATTCAAAAAACTTTCTATCATCTAAAAAAAATGGTGTGAGCATTTTCTGTATGAATAAAGAAGTAGAAAGAACACATACAGCAAAAATGCTCGTCCTTGGGTGGGGGTCGTTAAGCCAGCGGTCCCATGCCTGGAAGCGGCATGTTCAGTCAACTCGAGACTTTCGTAGGCCGGCACATTAAATACAATCACTCACTCATATTCTTAAAACCCTTTCCTGGCTATACCGCTGTACAAATTTTCTTTCTGAATGGGCCAAACTGACTGACACTGGGTTGATGACATCAATATTTTGAGGGTCAAACATGTGTTTTTATAATACTTTTGCATTATAGCCAAATGTTCAGCCAATCAGAATAAGCTATTTGAGCAAGAATTTGTTGTTTTAGGAAGCAGTTGCACTGACAAAGAAGAGTTAACAATTATATAAATGAATTGAATCAATCAAGAAGTTTATTCCATTCAAAGAATATTCAGAAATGATAAACTGGAATAAATTGCTCACAAAACGAATTGCAATTAAATGGTCATGTTGGAATTAAAATGAAGCAAAGCAAGAGTAAAAAATATCGTTTTTTCTTTGCAAACAACTTTTTCCCCAGTTGGTAGGCCATCAATTTTTCAGGAAAGAAGGAATTAGTTAATTAGGAATTATAATTGCTACCACAACGTTGATCCTAAAAAACTGTGGGCTGCAGAAGGAAGATTTTGGCATGGGAGGTACAGCCAGGAAAGGGTTAACTTCAGCAAGGAGTTAATTTATAATTCAAGTTTTTATCACCTCTATTGTTGGCATAATATGAACTGACTTATGTCATCAAACAAAAAGTTTAATATTTTACTTCATGATGCATGCCTTCATGATTGGTGTGTGAAAAATACTGTATTTATTACAGATCCTTCAAACTCAGAAATTGACATGCTTGACAAAAATATGGCTTATGAGTGAGCAAACAATGTGAATATGTGAAGTTTTTGAAGTCTTTTATTTCTGGAGCGAAATTACTCATCGATAAAAAAAAGTTATGTTTAAAGGGCGGAATAATAACACAGAAAAATTCCTAAAAAATTAACTTAGATTTAAAGATATCACTCAACCTTCGGCAAAAGGCCTTCAAATGACAAAACTAAAAATAATGTGTTTCTTTAGATTTCTAAATATGAATTGAGAAAATTTCTGGAAATTCTATTCAGTGAATTTAATGCTAATGAATGAAGTCAGTCAGACATGCAATGTTTGCTGTAGAGCTCTGGGAAAAAAGATTTTATCTAAAAAATTCCAGCAATGATTGGTGATGCTTTATCGGTAAGGAAAGGTCTGGTTTTTATCAATCGTAATTCCTTGAAAATGATGCTCTGGGTGACCATTGCCAATGAATTACATGTTTTTTTTATAAGAAACTTTTTATGAGAAACTCACTGGTGAAACCCACAAAAATTTAAAAAACTTTTAATAGTGAATGAAAAATTGCTAAGAAAGTTTGAAATTTTTAGTGAAGATTACATAATGCTGACAATGATTTTAATGGAGCAGACTTAATGTCAGGTGATTATTTCAGTGAAGCCTTTTTATCCTGTATATATATATATACAATAGTGAGTTTTTGTAATATTTTTGTTGAAAAAAAGAAAGCATAGCAAAAAATGGAGTTTTTTATGTACAATCAAGACACTTTTAGACACTTTACAGGTAAAAATTGGTCCAAAATTAAGAAACTTTCACTAGTGGAGCCTTAGCCAGGTTTCTTATAAAAGAAATGTGTATGTATAATAAATTACAATTTATAAAAATCAAGCCTTGGAAAGAAAGAATTGGAGAGCAAATTACTTTTGTTGAGACTTTTTCGTTTCTCTTATCAAGTATATTTTATCACTAAAACAGTTTTGCACATTATTATTTACACCTGCTCCGGGTTGGAAAACTTGCATTCCCTCATACCTATGAACTGTTTCTCACAGCAAAAAACAATAGGCCTATTGTCTTATATTTTACTGTCGCTGCTTTTTTAACGATTTGGGGTTTCACTCGCTGCTCACACCTGATCAGTTTAGTTCCCTCGCAACTATGCGTAGGCAAAAACATACATGTTCTCCAACCTGGCACCTGCTGGATTAGAAAGTTTTTTCTTGAAACTATAAATTGCATGCCCAACATCATTCATTGCCCAACCTTGTTGAGGTGCAAATGACCACTCACCTAAAATTTTGAACATGAAAGGCCTACAATGAAAGTTTTGGTGCCATGAATAATGTTCATTGTTGCTTGCAATAGAGGATGATCTTAAGCAATGAGATGATGGTTGTGAATTTGTTGTGCTTCATTGACAAAAACTGGATGTCGAGTGAGAGAGGGGTGGAGTGAGGTGAATTTTCTCCATCATGTAAACACAAGACTATTAACCTAGGTCCTCAGTGTGCCTGTCTGCCGAGCATGACGGTTCTCAAGGAGATCTCGAGTGTGCAATGATAAACATTTTGGAGCACTCACATACAGCTCATATTTTCTTTATTGTTTTCGTGATTCAAAACAATAGAAATCATTAAAAATCGGTTTGTGCATGCAACAAATTTTTGAAAAAATCTTGTGTTTTCAAACACTCTGCAGAGTAGTGCACATGTCTTACTTTGATGTGCAGCCCTTAATTTATCCCCATCTATATCTGCATAGTATGGCAGTTTTCACCAAAACCTCCATCCATTGTGCATATAAAAATTTCCTTTGTTTCCAATTGTCTAATAATTTGTAGATAGCTGATAACATTTCTATAATTGAGAAAATTGAGAAAATTGATAAATGAATGCTATCTTTCACCAACAAATCATCCATCCATTAACTACTAGACTTTTCTCTTATGTGATGCAATTTTGTCCACGAAAAAGGCTTCCGCCTGTGATACGGAATTTGCAAAAAGATCAAGCATCTCAAATTTCACTTTTTGTGGTGAAGCATAAAACAAAAAGAAATTTAAAAATTTAAAACGAAACTTTTCATTTCCAAAAGATCCTGGTTCTCTTCCCCGCATTTCCACACTATAATATATAAGTCTTCGTTCCATTTTAATATATAATTCAAAATTATAACTCTGTCTGTGTGACTGTTGTGTGGCTGTCGGACCACAAATGTGGATGTCCATATGACGATATGATGGACATCACTATCATATTTTTTTAGACTGTTCACTTCAAAAGGCCCATCTCGTGCATCTATTCGTTTATATGATACCACAGTACACTGAACTATAATATTTCAAAAGCGCAATTATTCATAAAATTCCAAGAAATTCGCTTTCTAAATGAATAACCACCACCCCTGAACAGCAAAAGTCTAAAACACTTCATGAGTCACATGCCACGAAACTATTTGAGAGTGGACACAACATATATTGGAATAAAACAATCATGCTTACCTGTACATGCTCCTGAAAACGTATTGGCAGCAGCTGCGCCATTTCTGCTACCCTTTCACGATGTAATCCAGATGCCTTGGGTCGTTTTTCTGCCAAAATCTGACCCTTTCCTCATTCAACTCTCAGGCAATTCCTCGCCTCATGAACCTTGAGCAAGAGGCCTTGCCGCAGCAAAATCAAATCTTCAAGTTTCGATTGAAAAAGAGACAAGTCACGTGAATAGAGTTTTGTTAATGAACCAATCAGAGCAGTTTCCGTGATGGCCTCTTTTCCGTGTATTATTTGCCACGCCTTTCAAAAGCAACACAAGCAAAATCTGCCAACCCCCGTCACTGTTGATTTGAAAAGCCAGGTTTCTTTTTGGTAGTTTCTAGGTTTCTTAAACACCCGTCTTTGAGTTTTTAACCCCAGAATGCCAGAAGTCAACATTCATTACGATTTCAAATTCAAGTTTAAAATGGCTGCTCACAGCTCAATAAACACCAAAAAGAATACAGTTGGCATTCTCTCTTTCTGATGCGATGAAGGAAAAGAGGAAAACAATGCTAAAATATTCGTTCATTGGGCCATCATGTTAGCTTAGTAGACAAAGATCGGATCAGCTGCTCCTAGCAAATCGTATTACATATATTTTTATTGAAGAGGAAAATTCAAAAGCAGCTGCTGGCGGGCACAGTTATTGAGAAGGTGAGCAGGGTACTTCCTCAGTGTCGATGTTCTCGCGTCTTAGCAACAAGTTTTAACCATGGTACTTGTGAAAGAATATAGAATTCCACTGCCACTCACTGTCCAAGAGTACAGGATTGCTCAATTGTATATGATACAGGTTAGATTATCTGCTGTGTTTTTATTTACTTTTATTCAAATTAAAATAATTAAAGAAGATTTGCTCTGGACTGATCACTGTGGCTGTGGGTGGGAATTGAAATAAAGTAGAGAAAGTTAGTAGACCTTTTAGCCCCAGAATGAATATCCTAGCTACTCTGTTATTTTTATCCAGTTGTTTCTATTATCTATCTTTTTGAGACTTTTTTGCAGTTGCACAACACCAACAGCAGCAATTAAAATACTTCAATTTTTGTGAATCTATTTTGGTGACCAATATAAAAATACTTCAGGAAACAATAAATAAAATGATTGCACACTTTACTTGGTTCGAAAAATATTGACTGTTTTTGTCAACATGTTCAACCTCTTTTAAATTCCCTAATGGCCAATTATGATGCCAGAAATTGTCTGCAAATGGAGAGAGAACAGTTAAATACAAAAAACTGAATTTAAAAAAAATTGAACTATTGCAATTAACTTTGATCAAAATATTTAATTAAGAATCTGCAAATGAGTCTCTTTCCTTTTGAATGAATATTTTTAGAGCCATGCTGAAGACTTCATGTGAGTTGAAAATAAAAAATGAATTGTTTGGTATAGCAGGAGCATCAAGAACGGGGTCAAAGGGGTAAAAGGTATGCAGCACCCAGGGTCCTGGTAGAGTATTTAATTTAATCATGATAAGATTCCCTGTTAGAGTATAATAATAATAACTATACGCTCTACTTACAAAATAACTATTGCAGCTAAAGTGCAAATCAACAAAACAAGAACAAACACACAAATTAAATTATATTATTATATTATCTTATAGAAAAAGAGCAGGTTGGAAAGTACAGGGAGCGGCAGCAGAGTGGAAATTCTGGAAAATGTTCCATACAGTGATGGACCTGGTGGCAGTGGACAATACACAAAGAAAATATACCATATTGGCAGCCATATACCTGGCTGGATTAAAGCATTTTTACCAAAGACTGCACTTAGAGTAGAAGAGGAAGCATGGAATGCTTATCCATACACCAAAACACGAACAACATGTCCCTTTATGGATAAATTTTATATTGATGTTGAAACATACTATTCTGGTGATCCTGGGATCTTGGTAAGTTACTGTAATTGCAACAATTTTTGCAATCCAACTTTTATGACTTAAAATATTATCAGTTTACTGTGTTAAAAAATTGTGTATTTGTTTTTATCTGAGACCTTTTGTTTCTTGCAATTAAAGGGGTTGCCAATCTTAGGATTTTATTTCTCTATTTATTATACCAAATTAAAAAGATTTTGCTGATTGTATTTTTACTGCATTCATTTTGAACAAATTTCTGACATTTTTGTTGATGCATTGTAAAAAAAAAGGTTGAAAATAAATTTATGTGACATGACATCGCTTGTGAAAGTGTGATAAAATCGGCTGACTGGTTAGCATTATCTCACATAGTGATTTGCTACATAATTGTGGATTTGCAGTTTGTTAAACTTTTTTTAAACTTTGGTTTAGAATCATTTGTTTCGTGATTTTGGTCTCTGACCAAAATTTAGTAGGTACTGGTTGCCTGTGTGGTCTAACAAAAAATAGAGGCCACTCTTGCAAACTGTTTAGCCAAACAAATTGTGTCTCTGGGTGTGTGATGCCCTGCCCACTCTTCATTGATTAAATAAACCAGAATTGCAGACAATTTTGATCTAGTTCATGTTCTAATTCATATAATTCATATGATTTAATCAAAATTGTGAAAATAAATTTGAAGCAGGAAAGTTTTTAGTTTCAGATTTTGCACAGTTGGTAGATACAAATTTAAATTAATTATTGTAGGCACATGATTGCATTTTATAAGATAACAGATCACTCTCCTAGATGAAAGAATGAAGAACAATATAATGTATCTCATAATTATATAAAAGTTAAAATTTTAATACAGAAATAATGTTGTCAGTAAATATGAACAATTCAAGCAATTGCTCATTAAAATTGTTGGGAAAGACGGAACTTTGTGAGTAAAGTTCAGTTTGATGAAGTGAAGGTTCATAACGTCAAGATATGACTTCAGTGTACTAATGTCTTAGGCATTTATTACACCACCATAATATTTTCAATCTGAACACCAACCACAATATTTACAATTTATACGATTTATCAATGTCTAGATAACCAACCATAATTTTTTTTGTCAACTACTGATGATGTGACACCTACAAAAATAGAAAAGGATAAAGTAAAGTGTGTCAAACAAATAAGAATATGAAAAACAAAAAAATTTGTATCGTTATTTAAAGTACATTATAGGCTAATTAAAATGAAATAAATGAAGAAATTGTCGTCTGAAAAATATTAAGAACATTTTGCAACGCTCCTATCTTTTTCATCCCCTGGCGTCGTACGTATCGATATGTTTTTAGATATTGTTATGGTATGGAAAGGGTTTATTGCAGCAAGCCCTAACATTGAAAACAGTTTTGAACTCCGTTGAAATCCAGAAACTTTCACCTGATTCAAATTCAAACGTCTGAACTCCACTTGATTTTAACCACGAAGATACAGATTTTCCCACCAGCGCATATCATTTTCGAAGCAAAAGAGACCTAACACGCGGTGATCGCATTTAACATGTGAAACCATGAGAAAAGAGGGGTCAAATATTTTGACCTCTCTCCCTCAAGGCTTTTCTTCCGGCCACCAGAACCGCCAAAAGGGGGGATAGCCAGAGCAAGTGTCTCGGGGCCCGTAGTTAAAATTATAGGGATTAACTATTTTATTGAAAACCTATTATGGCTCCGACAGGGGCCCGAAAAATTATAGAAAATATGTACGCTTTATGCCTATAACAATATTCAAACTGGATGAAATTTTTGAAAATGTATCTGTTGCTTTAATGATCTTCTGCACAATGCCTGTTCTTCTGCACAGTAGCTTCGGCAGAACGATCTTTCAGCAAGCTAAAGTTGATTTGCGAAGTACCATGACGCAGGAGAGGCTGCTTTATTTGGCTGTGTTGAGCATAGAAAGCGATCTCGCGAAGAAAGTGGACTTTAGTGATGTTTTTAAGGCATTTGCACTAATAAAAGGGGCTCGCAAAGCTTTATTTTAACATTCATTAAATCTCATTTTAATGAAGTAGAAGTGAAGCTTAACTAAACGATTTAACTTTTTTGTAATGAATGACAATAAAAAGAGCGAGGTTTATTTTATTGTTATGGTAACTATTTATGATTCAATAGTGGAATGTTTGTCCTTCTGTTGATACTGTTTTCTTGAACAAGGATATTTCAACTGCTTGTAGACTAGAATTTCACAATTTAGCAGTATAAATGCTCAGGTTAGAGAAGGGCGTTTCCTCCAACAGGGGCGTTTTCCGGAAGAACAAAGGGCGTTGTGCCAAAAAAAATTGGGGCTTCGCTCCCGAACCCCCACCTTCTCCCGCTCCGGGGCCCACCTCACGAGCCCTGCCCGCCACATAATATTTTATCCTGAGGGCAGTACCTTTTTCATTTTCATTTTTACAATGAAGATAGGAAGATAGGAGCGTCGTCATAAAATGAAGTAAACTAAATTAAACTAAACTAAAATACAGGAACTAATATAACATAATGACTGTTGATGATTAAATAAGTAAAAAGTAAAATATACAATTGTTAGAAAGAGAAGCGAAATTGTTAGACACCAAGTAACTATATATGACAGCATTTCGGAGGAAATCTTGATGGCGCTTGAGCTGACCCAAAAATATAATGGAACGATGCAAACCCCAAAATAGAATAGTATGGCGCATGTTATGATGCAATTTTGCTGCCTATCATATCTTTTTATCAACACTTCTATGTGATTTCTTGATAGTTTAGCCAAAAATATTATTAAAACACTTATTTTACAACAATACACCCGGGTATTTTACAACAACAACAACAAATTGTCAAACCTAATATTATAGATCATCTCAATGATATTCAAAATTGAAGAAACCACACTTTTACATACAATTGCCTAAAGTCTTGGAACACTTGGAGATATTCCCCCTCCCCCCTGAGCAATGTTGTTGTATTACAAGTTCTGCGGCATTTACGGTGGAAAACGCGATTATTTCTGATTGCTGGACAGTCATGCAATACAACAACATTGTTTTGGGGGAGAGGGGGTTTTGCACCGGGTTGTCATAGGGGCAGAAATTATGATTGTACGATTATTTCGTAAAATCAAGAACGTGTTCCAAGGACTCTTGGCAAGCATTGTATTTGTGCCTTTTGTTAAACAGTTTAGTTCAATTTCATTCGTTTTTAAATTCCTCTACAGACAGATAAACTATTAACAACATAAATGAATAAATACAAATAGACAAAAATGACACAAAAAATATATATAATTAATTCCTCTAGCCTAGCAAGAATTGCCCCATTTGCGTAGAATTGAGTTAAGCAATCAAGCTGACAAGTTACTGTAATTCATGAAAGATTTTTTAGAAGTTTCATCTTAGCTTAATTGATCTAATCTGTGAACAATAAAATGAAATTTGCAAAAGACCAAGAGCAAATTACAACAATATAAAATTCCGCTTATGATAGCCGAATGGGTATTACACATTTTTTATAAGAAACCTGGCTAAGGCTCCACTCGTGAAAGTTTCTTAATTTTGGACCATTTTCACTTGTAAAAGTTTCCTAAGAGTTTCTTAATTGAATATTAAAAATTCCGTTTTTTCACTATGAATTCTTTTTTTCAACAACAACATTACAAAAACTTGGCATATATTGTACAGGATAAAAAGTCTTCACTGAATCAATCATCGAACATCGTGTCCACTCCATTAAAACCATTCAGCATTATTTAATCTTCACTAAAAATTTCTAAAGTTTCTTAGCAATTTTTCATTCACTAGTAAAAATTTCTTAGATTTTCGTGGGTTTCACCAGTGAGTTTGTTATAAAAAGTTTCTTATAAAAAAAATGCAATGCGCTTGATTATCGAGTGACATTGATAGAATTAGCTGTTGTTTCGATAATAGAACGCATTGCATCTTGGTCTCAATACCCCCTTTACCTTCTGTAAACAAGTTATTACCTTTAAAGAGAATGAAAGGACATCTAAAAACAACTTCAAATTCCATTCAAATGTCACGTGACAATTGTGATCACACCAATTGAGCAAATAATCCCATGGATATGAAATGTCCAATGACAAAGAAATTTTTCTATTTGATTGGCTAACGATTTATAGATGCAGCACTAGCCAATTTTTTTCTAGATTTTTTATTGTTTAGCAAGGACCAGATGTTTGCTTCTGTTCTAGTTGCTATACGATATTCTGTTCTAGTTGCTATTGCTATACAGAAAGCAACACAATTTGTTTTACTCGGTTAATCATGGGATTTAGGAAAAGTTTTTATTTTATTCCCACTTCGATTTCTTTCATTCAACCTGTGCTACATTCCGTGTTTTTATTTTTGTCACAGGGAAACAAGAGGAAAGAGTGACAAAAATAAAAAACACGAAACGTAGGACAGGTGGAATGAAAAAATCGAAATGGGAATAAAATAAAACTTTACTTAAAAATTGGCTTAATCAATGTGTGTCTGGCAGCTCGTGTGGCTTTTCATTGTTAACCACATTTGACAAAGTCAAAACAAGTTCTCTGTTTTATTTTGCATTTGCAATGTTTAAAAATTTTTAATTACTTTGGCTGGATATCGGTTTTTTTGTTTTCACAACCAATGGCTTGTTTAAAATAAACAGGATTTTTACCTTCTTGTTTTTGTATGCCTTCATTTATTATTTAAATAATACTCTTATAGGAAAATGTGTTTAAACTGTCACCATCTGAAAGAAGTAGCATCCCGACCGGTGAGTTGTCAAGAATTTCTTTGCAGGACCTAAAATTGTGTCATCTCACCTGAAACAATTTTTGAACTTAAGCTGAAATTTCGTTGTTTTTACCAATTTTAAAATTGCTTTGTCTGCATAATTTTTGTCGGTAAATTTTGTCTTTGTCTGCATAATTTTTGTCGGTAAATTTTGTCTTTGTCTGCAAAATTGCTTTGTCGGTAAATTTTAACAAATTGTGTTGTCGGTTGTTAAATTTTTTTTTGTAAATTTTTTAAGAAGGCTCATGCCATGTAAAGTCAGTTACCTAACATTTTTTTCTCACATCTATATTGATAACCGGTTAATTTGTAAAAATCCAGGTCCCCGGTTTGAAATTTCATGCAAATGCGAATCAATTTAGCTGATCACACCAAATTTCAAATCAACTCGAAATTTCAAACCAATTTACAATTCACGATTAAAATGATGAAACTATCAATTGTTTCGAATGAAACACACCTTCATTTAAAATTTGTCTGCAGTTATTTATTCACAGTGCAGTACGTTTTTTTTTTATATGTTTTTACTAATAACATTGTAAATGTTTACACGAACGTTCTGGTGCATGTTTTGAAGACGCATCTATGTAGACGCAAGAAATTATTTCGTTAGACGTTGCAACTAGAGCAAAACTAGATCTGTTCTTTTTAGAATGAAACACACGTTTTTTTATAAGAAACTTTTTATAAGAAACTCACTGGTGAAACCTACGAACATTTAAGAAACATTTACTACTGAACTAAAAATTTCTAATAAACTTGTGAAATTTTTAGTGAAGATTGCATAATGCTTAATGATTTTAATGGTGTGGGCATGGTGTTAGATGATTGATTAAGTGAAGACTTTTTATCCTGAACAATATATACCCAGTTTTTGTAATGTTTTTTTTTGAAAAAAATAATGCATAGTAAAAAAGCGGAATTTTTTATATACAATTAAAAAATTTTTACTAGTGAAAATTGGTCCAAAATGGTCCAAAATTAAGAAACTTTCACTAGTGGAGCCTTAGCCAGGTTTCTTATATGAAAAACGTGTATACAGATATTTGGACAATAGTAATTCTAAACTTTTTACTAGATTTCATCGATCCAGTCAAAGATTCTTACCCATCTAATTATTACAAAGCCGAAGAAGACCCAAAGACATTTGTCTCAAAGAAAACTAAAAGGGGCCCGTTAGCAGAGAATTGGCTGGATGAGTTTACTGATAATACCAACAATAAACCAATTATGTGTGCATACAAGCAGATCAAGGTTGAATTTAAGTATTGGGGAATACAGGTAAGATCTTTGGATTTTTTAAGAGAAATTGACATTTGCAATTGAAAATTTTTCAATGAAAATGAAGGCCATTATACAGTCAGTATATTGTAACTTTCACAGCTGTTAAAATAAATTATTTACTTTTTCCTTCTACGAATAACACCTACAACGATTAAAATACAATATGCTTTTTGAAAGTGTTGAGTTGTCTTGACATCAAAACACAGTGTTGAGTTGTCTTGACAACATGCTTGCTTTAATGGCTACTTGGGAGTTTAAAATTTGAAAAACAAACTCCCAAATCAAACTGAAAGTCAAACTGAAACTAAAACTGCAACCAGAGCAAGCAGGTTGTTTTAATGCCAAACTGTTCCTTTATATTGATTTACAACCTCACGAATTAGGGCAATTTTAATTTCCAGTTCTGGACAGGTGAGCGTGATCGAAAATTTGACATTTGTAGCCTCGTAGATTTCTAGCTACAACCCTGCAAACGAGATTGTTCTTTTTTGTTCACCCTGTAGAGCATATTATTTCTGAAAATTTGTGCGTTGAGGTAAATGTCTTTTTTGGAAAACCATAAGCAAGGGTAGTTTTTAACCTAGCTAAATATGTATTTATTTTACTGGAAAGGAAAATATTTGAGTATGAAAGACCTGTTCACACACAAAAAACTAGGATTTAAGTTGACCCGAACTACTTTTGACAAAATTTCTAATGGAAACATATTCCTTGTGAGTTATGATGACTTAGGCTTCCTAGGGCATGTGCTCTGATTCCGAGGCTGCTCAAAAGTTTAATTTGATTCAACTTTCAAGGCACTTATGGCATCTCAGAACCGGAAATTGTTATTGAAAGCCTATGTTTCCATTAAAAGAATCAGTCTCAGAATGCCACAGACAATTGCCGCATGTAGTCGCAGGCAATGCCGCAGGTGTAAGTTTATGTTTATTCCCACTGCGATATTTCTCACTCTACCTGTTCTACATTCCGTGTTTTTATTTTTGTGCTGTGTCCTTGTTCCTAAAGCCCGTGCTTGATCGTTGCACGAGTTACACGCACACGGTCCGTGCAGGCATTTACGGGGGCTAATGAAGAGGGTGAAAGGATATTAATTAAATTTACCGGTTTGATGGATGAACCGTAATGTGTATTCAATTATGATTATGTTCATTATCGAATACCTAAAACTAGACAGTATCGAATTAACCTAAAAGTACTAGCTGACACTGGGGTAAATGGTCAAAACTGACCAGGGATAGGATAAGCGCCCTATTTGAAAAGATAGGATTAGCGCCTTCGGGTCGCCTTCGCCTCCGCCTAACCTACTTAATTACTGTCTTAAAACTGGTTTTGTACAGAATTGGTACGGATCAAGCAGTTTACATGTAAACAGAATTCTTCTGCGAAAACGTCGCCAAAATCAATCCACTTTGACGAAAGTCCGCCATTTTGGGAATTTTTCAAAAGCTCAAGATATTAATTTTTTGACTTGAGATTCGAATTGGGAATGAAAAAATCAGTTAATCTGTGTATTTTCATTATTTTTTCCTAACTACAAATGATTTTATCAGCATTTAAACCTTGAAAGATTATAAGGGATTTGACCGT
>JAYJMH010040032.1:0-15277 GCA_036873815.1 Phacellophora camtschatica | reverse complement strand
ATCCTTTGGTGTAAGTGTCGGCATGTATAACCGACATAATCTGCATCGCACAGATCACACTTAAAATAGTACACAACATTTCGTTTAATAAAGGCTTTATCATATCGAATTCAAAAATAATATCCATTTTTGCGACCTAAGCCCAAACAAAGAAGCCCTTCCTTTGTTATTGGTTTCTAAGGCAAATCCGGTCCAATACGGCTTCGAAAATCCGGTCCAATGTGGCTTTTACGGACCGTTTAGGGGCCAATAAAATTGCTCCATTGCCGGACACAAACAACAATTGATCACAAGTAAACAATTCTGGATGACTAAAAAACATTCAAAGTGTGGTTTGCTCAACATGTATTACCATTCTTACACATCATATGACAAAATTGGATTACTCAAATGGGTGGCCTTGAATCTAGCATTGAACACTTTTGTATCAAACGTTATCAAGCTTGGTTAGGGCTTTTTTCTTTCTTTTTTCTAATTTGAATTCAACTATAATAATAAAATGATCAGAAGACAAGAAAACACGTTTTATGTTGTGACTCTAAGTTTCATGCCAATGCAACCATTAGACAGACAGTTTTATCAAAATAAAATTTTAATAATATAATTTAAAAAATTCAACTACATTTTACATACCTGTGGAGTTAAACATGGCTTTAGATAATTAGGATGAAACCGTTGATGCCTGTAAAATAATTAAAGCTTGTTTACATTGGTTTGAATATGGTAACATGTCAAGAACTTTTTGACATAAAAAAGAACCGTCTCTAATTCAATTTCTATCCAAGATAAAGCCTCTCCAGTGAAATACGAGATAAAATGTGTAAATACGAGATAAAATTCTAAAAATAATTTGCAAAAATGCATCCTCCTTTCAGAAGTTAGCTGATATCCACACGATAAAAAAAAAAAAAATTAAGTTATAATAATCTATAAAAATAATGCATTTATCACAGGAAAATTAAAAAAAAAAAGATTTACTACTCAAAATAACAATGCACTTTGTCACTCTTTGACAGCTTTTGATGCAGCGAAGCCAATCACAAAAAATAAAGCCGAAAAGCTGTAAAGCTGTGAAACAAGATACACAATTGTTCGCTTTCTCCTAAACAGCAAGCTAAAAAATCAGAAAATAAATTATGAAATTGGTTTAATTATAGCAATAAAGAAAAGGCTCAAACCCATTTTCTAAATCGCCTTTCAGGGTGCACGTACTCATATTTGGAATAGTCCTAAATAATGCTTGAAAAATAAAACATTCTTGTACACTTTTGATTCATTACAAATAAACATAACAAACCTTAAACACTGAATAGCTCTTTTCAAACTAATGTGATGTAATCTTGTGTACACTCTTAGATGAAAAAGATCATCCTGGGAAATAAAAAATAGAATGTTTCCAAAACCATAAAAATTATTATTTTGCTCAAAAGAAAACTTATGTGCAAGTTTCATTCTGCCATTTGTTTTAATGGCATATGAAGTTGTAGCTGCACGTAACTTGAAGCATTACGTTTTATATCAACGGGACATGTATCTCTTCCTGAGGTGAAAGAGATTATGGCGCAGAGGTTAGCACTCCTGCCTCTGGCTTGAGCAACCGGGGTTCAAGTCCCAGCCGTTTCTCTCGAATGTCCTCTGCTGGAAACAAGTCATCTCGAGACCTTTGCAGGCTATGCACGCTAAATACCATCACTCACACACTCAAAGCGTTAAAGGAAAAAACCATTGCAAAAACATGAAATTAGAAAAATGCATTAAAACTGACTATTCTTTATAATCCTAAAACCAAAGTTGAAAAGATATTTGAAATATAACATATTTCCAATTAGCAAGAACACGCCCGGACATATTTCCAATTAGCAAGAACACGCACGGACATATTTCCAATTAGCAAGAACACGCCCGGACATATTTCCAATTAGCAAGAACACGCCCGGACATATTTCCAATTGGCAAGAACACGCCCGGACATATTTCCAATTGGCAAGAACACGCCCGGACATATTTCCAATTAGCAGGAACACGCCCGGACACATTTCTCGGACTTTTATTTTACAAAAAACAAGCCAAAGTTTTCTTTCGTAGGGAGTACCAGAGCCAAAATGATAATAAAAATAGATAAAAACTAAAAAAATGAAAACGAAAATCACTTGGAGAAAAATTAAATTCAATCGAATGTTATATGTCATGTTTATCCAAGGGAAAACGAGTTAAATGTCATAACACAAATTCTTCTGAATTTCAGACACGTCTGACACATGAATGGCATAAAGCGGCTGCTCTTAGCCATTGTTCGTGACACGTGATTTCAAGCCTTTTGAAATCAGAATATGCTATTGGCCATCTGCTGCGATGATATGAAAATACTCACCAATGTCATATTTTGCAAAATTCGGCCATCAACTCGATTTTCAAAAAATACACCTTTGTACTGCGGTAGACCAATATCATCTAGCCATCCTAAAATGCGATAGATGGGACTAAAACACAACGCTTGGTAAAATTATACTTAATCTGACATACATAATAACTATGCATTTTGTAAACAAAGAAATTAAGAATAAAGGTACAACACTCTATAAATGCAAAGAAAAAGTTATGTCCGCATTTACCTCCTGGAAATACGACGTTTTACGTTGTTTAGCGATGGGTCGTATGTCCTTTCCAGGGGTGAAAAAGTAAACAGAAAAGCAAACTTTTGCAGATGGGCAAACTCTAAGGTGTAAACTCTTTTCAAAGCAATAGCAAATCGCTTTGTCTTTTTTGTTGCCTGAATCCTTTGTTTTACGAAATATACCCTTGCTGGAAAAATAACTTAAAATAATTTGTATAACTGTTATTTGTAAAAATTATACTCTTTTCAACAAAAAAATCAAGATAAGCTTTCTAACAAATAGAATCTATACATCGAGTTGAGGTAAGTAAAGCGTACTACAATAATGACATGCTAACAAAATGTAAACAACTCACTTGCAACCCAGTTGTGATCGAGTCTTCCGGTATAGTCTGGTTCTGTCGATTCCAATGCCTAAAATAATGTTTCAAATAAAAAAAAGTTGAAATATTCCTAATACTTTCATTTAATTATTTATGTGTCATCTATTCATTTTATTCTTTGCAATATTTCAATCCTTTCTCAGTTATTTTACAATGACCATCCAAACCTAGATTTTTAAAGCTAGTTTCAAACTTAAAAAAGTTGCGCACATCTTTCACAACATCCTCAGCTTTGATAATTTTCTTCTTTCGCCACTCTACGAAAAACGCTCCACTTGGAAAAATAATTTCTTGGAGATTTCTTTGGTGCCCATATAGTGTATGCTTTTCATATAAGAACAACCTTTATAAGAAACGCGAGGCTGAGATTTGGGGTAAAAGTTTTTGGAATCTCAGAAATTACTTATGTAAAGTAGAAAAAAGTATGCAGGCGTTAAGCACTTGACCAAAAACACACTTTAAATATTTTTTGAGAAGGATAGGGGTGGCAAGTTTGTGAGAATCACCCCAGAAGTAAGAAGATAGCTAGGCGTTCTTATAAAAAACGTGTATGCATCCAAAGTAGTGTCCAAATCTAACAATTGTTGACACAAAGCTAAAGCTCTGGTTTCGACATGATCTTATCAAAAGGAATTATAAATTATATTTAGAATTGATATTTCAAAACAAATTCGTCACCAGTTTGTTACAAGTTTTTTAGTTGCAATTTTTGGGACACCCAGCACGTCCTTGAAATGTTTTAAAAAAATATCATACCTCCAAAGCATACGAAAGCTTTTTTTGGTGCAAAGGTAAAGACATTCCAAGTTCTTTTTCTATATCGTGATGTTTCATTTTAAAAACATCGTGTCCACGTGCGACTGTTTTTAGAAACATTGGTGTGTAAACAGACAAGCCTTCGTCTTCCAACCAATCATTTATTTGCTCCGTTGTCCATGTTGCAAACGAATGACCAACAACATTCCTACAACGATTGATAATTTCAGAACCGTAGAAGTCGGCCTACATAAAAAGCCGAAGAATACACAAATCCATTCACAAGAGTAAGCAACATCAACAAGAATAATTTTGCTTTCGGAACAAACATTTGAACTTATGATTGACAGATAACCGTTCACTAAAAAATCAAGCAATTTATTTCCTATAAAAATTGTTGAAGTTATCTATTTAAGAAGAGGAGCACTGAATTTGCCTCTCGTTTAGAAAAAATAAAATAAAATGACGTAAACATCATATCGTGTAATACCGGGTGCCCTAAAAACAGATAACATGCTTGATAAACTCTGGTCGTGAAATTATTGTTTAAATATGTCAAATATTATGTAGGTAATTATAATCTGGAAAAGTGATCATGTCAGTACTTGGAGCATTGAGAAATGTTTCTACAAGCATCAAATGTGACACGTCGCCGACACCAGTGCCAGATACGGATATTCGAATGGGTGATACTTGGCAGACAAAAAAGGAAATTGCAGGCTGTATCATTTACCCATTTCTATTCCAAATAATTTCATTCTTTAGTTAAAACATTTGGGATAACCTTTTATTCAACGTGTCGTTTTTTAATGTTTGTAATATTTCGGTTCAATCACAGGTTTCAGGAAAGTAAAGATCAATTTTATTACTTTTCCATTTCTTCTCGTTCTACCTGTCCTACACTCCGTGTTTTGATTTGTACAGTCACAGGGTAATGTGGGAACGGGCTCAACTTCCCTCTCGTTTCCCTGTGGCAAAAATTAAAACACGGAATGAAGAACAGGTGGAAAGAGAAAAATTGAAGCGGGAATAAAATGAAAACTTAACTTTTCCTAAAGCCCATGGCTCAATAAAAAAAAACAAGGTCTCTTAAGAAACGCTTTATCCTGCTGGAAGTGTTTGCAAAGTGTTTGTTTGGCAGGCTGTTCAGTAACAGTAAAATGCTCTGGTTTCGGCGTGATGGCAAATCTGGTGTATGGATGCACTTATGATGGCACGTCAGGTGCCAGAGTTTAAGTTAACGATCCAAGGTAATCCAAGTTAATCCAAGGTAATCCAAGGTCATCCAAGGTAAATAATATGGCACTTATTTATGCAATATCATCAATACTAGACTTGATCAAACGTGTTATCTTTTTGGGACAGAAGTTATAGGCACGGGCTTTAGGAAAAGTAAAGTTTGTATTTTATTCCCATTTCGATTTTTTCATTCTACCTGTCTTACATTCCGTATTTTTATTTTTGTCACAGGGAAACAAGAGGGAATGTGACAAAAATAAAAACACGGAATTTAAGACAGGTGGAATGAGAAAAATCGCAGTGGGAATAAAATACAAACTTTCCTTTTCCTAAAACCCGTGCTATAGGTAAGTAATAAATAAGAAATGAGTATGAGAATAAAACACCATATGAATAAAACACTACTTACCTTTTATTGTGATCAGTTGAATATAAGCGTCCATTGGGGTTCGGCGTCTAAAACAAAACACGTGAAAAAACTTAAAATCCAAGTTTTACTCTTGGTAATTTTACAACGGCAGTGCAGTCGATACTAACAAGCTTCAGCACCTAGAACAATAATTTTAAAATCAATAGTTGTAAGTACATTCTTCAGCAAAACGCTTGCTATCTAGTTCTGAAGATATGCACACAATGATCCAGGAAGTGGAATGAATGGCGAATGGCAAAGAATGAACTTACGAATACATAATTTTTGACTCCATTGATTCGTTGATTCCGTTGATTCGTTGATTCAGTTGATTCGTTGATCAAAGAACTGATTCATTGACAAAACAGCTATATCTTGGTCATCATAAGGTAATAGAATCGAAATTCGACTCATGAGAAAATCGTTTTCAATGTCAGTCATCAATTGAATTTCTTTTCAATAATTTCCCTATTTGGTTTCCCGAAAGAAACACAAGCTCAAATCAACATTTACAAGCTCAGCACTGTCGCAATTTTTTACATATCGTAATTTTTTTTGAACGATTCTGTATGAATACATTGGTAGATCTTACACCAAAAATGGTTACTAACATAAATCTTAGGTTTGCAAAATATAAGAAATAATTGCTTTTATTTTAAAGTTGAACTCTAAACATGAAATTTGTTGAAAAATGAAATGTTGAAAATCCTTTGATAAAAACAATACTGGCAAAGACAATAATCCCATCATTTTTAATGGAAAAAATATAATAGAGGTCCAATGTAATCAAGAATTGGAAATTCGTGACTTTAGTATTTGCCATTCGTTCCGCAACTTGTTTCGTGGCGGGTAACCTAGCTGCGGGGCAGATTCCAGCGGTAATTTTGGAGGGGGGGGGGGGGGGGGTTAGCAAAATGAAAAAAATTTTACATAGCAGAGGGTAGTTTCGATCTACCGACCTCTGGGTTATGGGCCCAGCACGCTTCCACTGCGCCACTCTGCTGAAGATCAGGTGCAGCAAAATAAGATGTCTATTGTGATCACAACAATGCCCATTGTCTCGAGAGTTGGCTGATGCAATAGTGTTAGCCACCTGCCTTGACTTCCTTCGCAGCGGCTATCTCCTCAAGGTCAATTTTCGCTGCCCTTTGGTAGCAACAATAGGTTAAAGCAATGCCTCAAGTTCGCGTCAAATTTGATTCAGCTTTATGACAACGTAGCCAAATCAATTTAACGTTCGAATCAAAGACTTTTAATCGTGTTGGAATTTCAATGAAATTTTAAGAAATTTTAATGAAGTTGAAATTTTAATCGTGTTGGAATTTTGAACGCTTTGCGACGTTTGAAACAAGGCTAAGAGCTATGCGAAGGCCAGTTAACACTGCCGAACAGCACAGTAGTGGCGTCATATTTAGAGATGGGGCAAAGTTAACAAAATTTCAGAAAAAATAATATATATAAGAATTTAGGGCAATGTTAGACTTGCGCCAAATCTTGCTCGTTAGTCCACCGAGCGAGTAAAATTCGTAAAAAAAACTGGATTTCTCTCCACTTCGGCATTTTCGCGCTTACGAATTGTGTGTTTAGGGCAACATTATAATGAAACTTTGATTTTCAGAATGATAACAATTTTTCCAAAAATTCCAGCTATATCTTCGACAGAACTTGGACGCCAGAATCCCCGGCAACAGCACCTCTGAAACCGATGTTGCATTTCTAAAACATGACATTTAAGAATGATTCTTAACCACGTAATTCAAATGGTTACTTACGGCTGCGATGTTTGGAGAAAGTCCCCTTGATTTGGCATTATTCCGCACTAAAAATAAATAAATAAAATACCAATTTATCAAATTAAATTTGTTTGCTACCGTTACCACCAGCAAAATTAAAAGCTTAGATGGGATTGACATGCTATTCTCACATAAATCCGGGGCATAATAGTTGAAACTTACCAAGGCTTGGTTCACTGTTGCTTCGTGCACCTTGAAAAATACCACCACGATCAATATCGTGTTCGATGTCATGGTCGGCGTGCGAATATTCAACTCCGTTTACTTCGTGTCGATTTTCAGCCGAAATAGTACCAGCTAAAAAATTAACATTTTTTAAAATTTGGTTAAAGAAGTGTATTAAGCTTACACAACGATGCGAAAATGTAAACAGTAACGGCAGGAGGTTTGTCCCGTAGGAAATATATGGCAAAAACTTGTCAAATTAATTTTAAAATTTACCTTGCATCTCATCGCTGGTTTCCTTTAATCGATCGTTCTCCTATATTAAAGAAAATAATGTATATATAATTCAAAGCTTTTAATGATACTCACAAAATATAAATTTCAACTGCACATCAAATATTTTATTACATAATATGACCGCCGAGTCAAATGTAAGAACATTTGACTTTTTACAGTTTTCAAGAAGTCATGAAATTGACTTTAAATGCGAAGTTAGAAAGATAATTGAAACATCAGAGCTTAAAAAGCTAAGAAAGTTTTGTTCTGAAAAAGAATTTCACATATTTGAAGAAAAATTGATAAAATAAAATTGAACAATGGATTGAAGTAGGAAACATTTTATCATTTCAGTGTTTTCAATCGTTCAAAGGTCTTTAATTCCCCATTCCATCTACCCTGATATCTGTTCGAGTACAGTTTTCTAACGTCTGATGCTGTTCCAACCTCCTTACATACAAGTTACAGCCTCCCTTGCGTGTTAATTCATCCCTTCCCGTAAGCACGGAATATAAGACCATGTGGAAACATAACGGAAATAATCACAATTTTCATCAAGTGCATGATTGTATCAAATTAACAAAGATCACACAACATTGACATAATGTTTTGGAGCAGGCAAGATACGGGTCTGTGGACTTGTCTCAGCTGTTTCATATATTTGTTGTGGGTGTTTTAGTTGTTTTTGCAGTTAATGTTCTTTGTTCGAAGAACATTTGTTGAACAAACCATCATTGTTTGAAGAACAAAACAATTGTTAAACAAAATATTTTTGTTTGAAGAAAAATTGTTCAACGGAAAAATGTGGTCAGGAGAGCAATTATTATACAAAAGCCTGTCTCGAATTTGATGTCAGATGAGATTTGCAATCCGCAACGTAAAATTTAAACGTAAAATTTATCCTCCAAAACTAAATTGATAGTATCACCAGATTGATAGTATCTCGCAGCTAGTATCACCAGACATCAGTTTTTCCCCCTTCTATTTGATGAATTTTGTAAATTTGAAAAGTGCCTTTCATGCTGGGAGCCCAGATAACGTTTGTCGATTCCCGCCACCATGATGGACATAGAAGATCGATTTTGAATTGACTATATTAAAAAGCTAAATAAAAATATTAAAAAAAACAGTAAAAGAGCAAACAACCATATTGCCTAAATATAAACATTGCATACAATATTGCCTAAATTTAAATATAACTCTAGTCACTTTATCTTGACAAAATAAACAATAAAACCAAAACATAACCTCCTGACAAAATAGTGTCCGGATACTATGCAAAACAATAATTGTTAATAAATATTAAAATTTACTGTTTCCTGTGCCAAAAAGCATTCCGGGACAATACGTGTCCGCAGACTACATAACAAAAATCACTTGCATACATTTAAATATGGTCTAGCCATTTTCCAATGCCAGAAAATATTCTGAGACACAAAGTATCCGGAGACTGTACACATAAAAAATGGTTAACATAAATTTGAAAATATTACTTGCTGAAGCTCTTCCATTTGCACTTGTATTCGCGATATGGCGTTATCTTTCTCTTCATGTGAATTCTTCAAATCCTCCACAATCAGTTTAAGTCTGTTCACTTCAGATGCTGAAAAAATTCAGAAAATTTGAAACCTTTATAGCTACAACAAATCATTATCATTCTCATTATTCATTAACATAAAAACAAAACAGTACATGAACATAAAAACAGAAATTATCTATTATGGAAAATTATGGAAATTATGGAAAATGAAAACATCTCCTCCACAACATTGTTTGTTTTCATTGTCTATTGTTTGTTTTCAAGACCTTGAATTTACTTTACAAACTTTATGTTAGACCTCAATTAGACTACGGTGACGTGATTTACCATATTCCTTGCAAGGAGGCCAGTATAAATAGCCGTGGAAATGTCCATAAGCCTCAACGCTTTTATTGTAAGGGTTCTTAGAGTGTAATTGGTTTAAATATGATGTATCTCGTTTAACTTGTATTAGTTTTTTCTCATTTGTAATATACCCATTGTAGTAGTTAATGGTGTTCTACAAATGAATTGATTGGTTGAGTTCTAGATTTCTTGTATTTGTTTAGTGTAACAATCACGGGGTAGCTATTTACCATTTTACTTCTCGTGGTATTATTATTTAAAATTTATAATACTGGTAGTATCATAAAGTTAAAAAAGTCTGCAACGAAAATTGACTATAGAGGAATTATAGCAACAGCGAGAAGACCAAGTCTAAGCATAACCTATGAAATTGCGAAAACATGATGTAAAGTTTACAAGTAAAGCTTTCCTGTGCTAGATAATCTATTGGAGTGCCTTTTCAAACTTTGCACTTGCATTTAAACTGGTTCTGAATCTAAACCTAAATCTAATTCTTGTCGCAATACACAGCAGTATAGTAACGTGCAGCACATGATCCAATAAACGCATTACCCGAACGAAATTAAACCCCCCAAGTAACACGAATGGAAAATATTAACAGAGCCAGGAATTGAATTTGCTCCAAGTCTACCTCTATCATCAGCAAATATCAGTAAAGCGTCAAAAACGTGCAAGTCCTCTGCAGAAGGTTTTTGTAACATACTCGTTTTACTGACTGAAGAGACAGGCTTGGAGCAACTCTAGGGATTTCGCGACCATTGGTAGGAAACCATGGAAATTAATGGGTGATGGGAAACTAAAAACAAAAAAAATTTAAAACACACACCACGGTTCCAAACGCCCGTCTTGGTTTTGACATTGAAATTACTGAACAAGAATGTTCCGGATTTTTTGTTCCCATTCTTGCTTCCAATTTTCACTCGAATGACTGACTATTGGGGAGTGTCAAACCCCTACACCTCCCATCAACACCCAGCTTTTGGATTTGACAAACGATAAATGTATACATAAAAATTAAAAACATTCAACAACAAATTAATTTAAAAATTGTGCATTGACAAATTTTCTTTGTTTATTGCAAAATTACCGTTTACATTTTTCAAAGGTGTGAACATTTAGGGGTACGGAGTTTTGTAATAAATCTTGATGTAATTTTAACTATTGTAATTAAATCATTCATGCTTGTAATATTTTAGACAATATATTGTAAACTTTTAATTCAGTGAGTAGGTGAGTTATCCTATTTAACGTGCCTAGCCCACGAAGGTCTCGAGATGACTTGTTTCCAGCAGGGGACACGGGTTATACAGATTCAGGCACATACACTTGCTATTCTTGCAAGGTATGGCTTTCTTCACTTGGCGCAGGGGGGCCTGTCAGGGCGACCCAGGTCCTTCCTCTCGATGTGACCACACCTCGTGATTCCTTTTGCCTTTGCCTGGAATTACAGAGAGTTAGCAGCTCTCCTCGCACTTTCAAAGCAAGTAAGCCCTTGGTGGGATTCGAACCCACGACCTTGCGGTCATGAGTCAGGCGCCTTAACCAATAGGCCATGCTTGCCAGTGACATACAAACACATACATACATACATCGAAAGCCTAATGTTTTAAACTTATCTTCGAAGCAGAAAAAAAACAATTTAATAGAAACAGCAATAAATTGACAAGGACAGTAAATTACGTGGGCGGACAAGACTATGATTAAAATTTATAGTGACGTTTCTTTGAAGCTATAAATCATACAACTATATTTCACATTACAAAATGTCATGGAAATGGAATTAATTTAGACAAATGCATACAAGTTAATGATATGTAACGCCTTATATAATTTTTCAATTTGTTTGAAAGAAATAATCCAATAACGAATAAATACCTTTTTCCCTCAAACGTTTCTTTAAACTAAGATTTGTGTCATCTGCAAAAATAAAATTTTCAAATAGCATGTTTTTCTTGCCAAAATACTAAACCTGCATTAAGCAGTTTGCTCTTACGCAGTTTTTTGGCCTCTTATGCAGTCTGATAGAAAAAATATTCCTTGTGCCGAACCAAATATAATTTAGTGACTTAAACTAGCCAAAACCAATGTTTGATTTTTATGCGCCACTCTTACGGTGTCTGAAGTATTAAAAATTGGGTCTGAGATAATTTTGTATAGTTCAGCACGAAAGACAATTAAACATGTAAATTAAAGTTGCACCAGAGTCGAGGGAACGAACATGGGAAGATTTTGTAACGATAGCGAAACCTACACGCCAATTTCAAAGAGATTAGCTATTCAAGACAATGCAAATTCTCTCAAGCAGAAAATCAAAACATTGCTTTTTGTTTTGATTTTCCATTTGAGACGTTTTGCTTTGTCTTCAATGGCCTATCACTTTAAAATTAATGTGTCAGTTTCACTATTGTTACAAAATCTGCCCTTGCTGATGAGCGCACGGCTTCTTTTGTCGAGCGTTTAAGATAGTGGTGCCACATATATCGCCATACTAAATTTCAATCGAGGTATTGTTGTACTAAATTTGAATTTGTTTAATTTAGCACGGCAGTGTCTACGCCTAAATTAGTTTCCATTAGT
The DNA here is from genome assembly GCA_036873815.1 of Phacellophora camtschatica. NCBI lineage: Eukaryota > Metazoa > Cnidaria > Scyphozoa > Semaeostomeae > Ulmaridae > Phacellophora > Phacellophora camtschatica. The sequence goes on along the minus strand of JAYJMH010040032.1, from coordinate 3,180 downwards.
AATTAACTGGCAGGAAACTAAATATATTTCACTGTTTCTCTGGTCCACATTCCACAACAAACAATAACAAGAAACTTCATTTAAATAACAGCATCATCATAAAAATCAATGATGTTGTTCATTTAAATTTAATTTAGTCATTTATCATGGAAATCCCACATACCATCTCCAGATACGTGACAAATAACATTTTTGCATTTCGCTCTTAAAAAGCTATTTTAAAATATGTATTTTAAGAACGAACAACATCTGTCATATATCTAGAAAAGGTATGTGTGTGGTTATCTTGGCTATGATCTAGTAGAAAATAATGGGATTCTTCGTTCTTCCTCTACCTCTAATCGTCATATTTATTTAAGAAATCTTGTTATACCTTGTCCATGTAGCCGCTTTTCTTGCTCGTCAATAATATTATCAATATGTCCCTTTAGACTTTCTAGTTCACTTGCTCTTTCTTCTGGCTTGAGTTGCCTGTCGGAATTCTGATAAAATAAATACAAAATTAAGTTCATAGAACTGTGCAAATGTTATGAAGTAAACCAAATAAAACAAACAACAATTACAAATTATTACGATTAAAGATATGTACATCTAAGTATAGTATCAAATGCGTTAAGATATGCATTAGTGTTACTACCATAACATCTAGGCCAGCCTCAAACATAACATCAAAACAGTAGTGTTACTACCATAACATCTAGGCCAGCTTTAAACATATAATAAAAACAGTAGTTTTACTACCATGTTACTACCATAAAATCTAGGCCCGCCTCAAACATAACATCGAAAAAGTGCCATAGCGCAGCGCAGCAGCGATCTCTGAGTTATTCCTTAAGTTTCGGTCGTAGTGCTGTAAATAAGCTTAGAAGCTTAGAAGGAGACCAACTCTGGAACATTTAAAGCTGATTTATCCTAACTTCTCTAAATTACAAGTAAGAGCTGTATTTGAACTTACAAATCTTCTTAACATTTAATAGATTTGATCTTACAAATCTTCTTAACATTTTCCAAAAGATTGATAAATTTTAATAATTCAAGCAATATATCACTTCAAAATTAAAAACAATTTCCATCAAATATTTATAATTAATTTCAAACTGGAAGAAATTATGCAAATATTTAAACCACCAAATGCATAACAAACTACAATTTACGATTATTTCTTAAACCCCAACATAGTGATTTGAATTACTATGGCCATAAAATCAAATGAGTCAATCAACATTAAAACCAGAAGTACTGAGAAAAACCAACTTGCAATTCTGATTGACAGCAAACGTCATATTTAAAAAACACATCACCAATCTTAAATATCTTGTGTTAAGTGTTCGAAATTCACGAACAGTTGACATTCAGCATACAACAATAATATGATTGTGAACCATGACAGAAATTGTCATTGATATGGTTCAATCAAAAAATTTAAATTTTATCCATTACTCTCACAACAGGTCATTAAAAAGAAATTTCCATCCTTGCCCAGATTATCCAGGTCTCGTTAAGTCAACTAACTTATACCTTTCCCAAAAAAAAAATCAGAATTGCTGTACAGATCACTTGAGATGCGCAGTTTACCAGGGAGAATACACATATAGAGTTTACCTTGCCGCCGTAGCATATCTTAACATTCAAATTTCACAGCAATTCTGCTGATTAAGAAAGGCAAGATTAACTCTTATTTGTGCATGCTTGCAAATTTCACCCTGTTATTTTTGAGATATGTGGTGTTTTTTGTTGTGCCACAAACGGCCTTTATATAGGGGGAGATAGGGGGCTTATGACACGAGAAAAGAACCGCAGCGGCAACCTCACATCACAAACGTTTTGTTTATGAAGTTTTTGTTTTTATATTCAATCTAAAAATTTAAATTTGACAAAAATTACAAAACAATACCACAGGGAGCATGTAAATGCATAACAACCATGTGGAAAACTATTTTTTGACAACTTACTATTCACGTGAAAGTTTGTTTTGCATTCCACAAAAATATGAATCACGAAGAGAGATTAGCAAGTTGTTGCCTGAATTTTCGGCAGTGAAATTAACTGTGTACCTATTCTTATTCTTTGCAGTGTACCCATTCTTAGAAAACAAATTCGTGACGCCAAATATTGTGAAGTTTGTATATTTTGAAGCGTAATTTGTTGCACATTGTGAAAAGAAACTAAGCTTTAAGGTAATCTATTTCGGTTAATGACGTTTACCAGAAAATAAAAGGGTCGACAAAACTATCAAATACAAACAAAACAATAGTATCAAACAATTTATTCAAACATTACTCTTACAGCTGTTTCAAGGTCAAATTCACAGAATGTTGCCATTGTTCCCCAAAAGTGTACGAAAATTGCAGAAAAACTATTTCAAATCACTTGCATCATGCTTTGCTTGTCCTTGAAGTGGTTACATCCAACTGGCATCTATCCTCGCAAGCCCGGACAATAAATTCAAATTTCAGCCACAAAGGTTGAATCAAAATCTTAATTGTTTAATCTATTTTGTAGCGGAAATAAGGAATATGCAAATAAAACTCAAAATTTCAATAGCTACACCTGCTTGTGAGAAATTTGTTTACATTTCACATGGATGATATCTTGAATAATGGTATGCATTTAATACTTAGCAAATAACAGCACAACAATATATGCCCAGGGCAGTGCATAAATATTTAATTTAGCACTTTCCGAGAATGCAAAGTAAAACAAAAATCAATTCTTACGATCTAGCAAATATTGATAAATTCCAAATATTGCGAAGTTTCTATATGTTTATGAATTCGTTAACATGGAAATTGAAACACCTGTTTGAAGATATGAAGAATAGTGTTTTCAATGTTTACTACACCAACTTGATAACTGTACATGGAGATAGCAAAAATCAGTAAAGAATTGGGGGAGAGGGGAAATGTAATATTTTCACAAATAAATCAAATACTGCTCTCACGCTAAAAAAATGTTTAAACTGAAGCAGACGGAATACTGCATGAGTTTTCAATTCAAATGAAAAAGAATTGATAAATCTGTGGGGAATAAGTAAGTAAGTAAGTAAGTAAGTCTTTATTGCCACTTTAAATTAAAAATTTACAATTTCGTAATGACTAAAGTTAATATGAATATTTACAATTATGCGATAAAAAATACTACTTACACTAATAAAAATAGAAATTCTTAAAATATTTTTAA
>JAYJMH010040021.1:0-15278 GCA_036873815.1 Phacellophora camtschatica | reverse complement strand
GGATATCGTTATGTTTTTGGACAGTATGGAGGCAGCAAAACAAGCCCAGTGCGTTTTTAATTTTGATTTCAGCAAATCTTGTAAGGAGCATCAATCTTCCCAAAAGAATTTTAATTTGAGAAAAAGTGCTCTCGTGCTTATGCAGGATTGATTGAGAGATTTTATCCAGATAGCCTTTTATTTTGTTCTCATTTTGCATCTTGAAATTTGTAAAGAATCAACCAGAAAGATGATATCATTAGAAGAAAATAATTATATAAATATATTAAATTTGATTTTCCTTTCCGTTCCTTTTCTATTCTAATATATTTGGAGCAAACTTGATTCCCCCATTCCGTTCCCCCGTTCCATTCCCCGTTCCATTCCCCCGTTACATTCCCCGTTCCATTCCCTTGTTCCATTCCTCTTTTTACAGATAGCCTCTTCAAAACACTTGCTAGAAAGTCGTAAAATTCATATTAACATTTGAATCGAATCCAAACAGAAGATTTACCGAGCTAATGAGCCTCAGAAGACCAATGTTTCATTAAATTTGAAGAATTGTATTTCACATCTGAAGACAGTCTAGTTATAGAGGATAGTCAATAGTTTTCCAATCATATGTCGATGTTTTACACACAGAAAACAAGAATATTTTACTGAAGCTTTTACTGTAAATTTTGGCATCATTTGTTTTTTCGTTAGCCGGGTGTTTTGGTAGCAGTAGCGGTGGGCGTAGTGGCGGTAACCGGTAAGTGTGTAGTGGCGTGTCGACGTGCATATGCATGTTGTTAAGTTGTTAAACCATTGGAATTTTGACACCAAAATAGTAGTAATTGCTGGAAATCTCTGCAAAACTAAAATAAACAGTAGCGATATTTTAGTATCTTATTATGATATGATTGTCTTATACACAAATGTTCCCGTTGATGCAACAATCGATATCATTGTGGACGTTGCTTTTGAGGATAATTTGTTCAACAAAACACAGAAGTTAGATATTACTAAAGCGGAAATTAAAGAACTTATGATCGCCGCCAAGAATCAACGTTTTTAGCTTGAGGGTAATCTATATGAGGAAAATGATGGCGTTGCCATGGGATCTCCTTTAGGTCCATTGATGGCAAACGCTTTCATGAGTCGCTTAGAAGAAAATTTAAATATTTTTGAAGAAATGCCTTCGCTGTACAAAAGGTATGTGGATGATACATTCTCCATCATGCCCGATATTCAAGCAGCCGGAAGCTTTCTCGCTACATTGAATCAGTGTCATTCTTCCCTCAAGCTTACTATGGAAATTGCGAACAACAATGTTTTGCCTTTTCTGGGTATGGAACATGAAAAATCTTAATGTAAACTTAAAACACTGGTTTATAAGAAGCCTACAGACACATGTTTACAGTTACATTTTCAAGGTCATGTTGACAATAAATACCAGCATGCTTTGTTAGTAACAATGTTGAACCGTGCTTACAGGTTGTTATCAGATTGGCAAGCATTCAATGTTGAGGTATATAGATTAGTCAGTGTACCCTGGTTCCCTAATACAACCAACAATTCGAACTTTCGTTGATAAAAAGGTAACCAAACATGCTGATCAGGAGCAAGACAAGAAAAAGGAGAACAAATTCATATAAGAATAATTCTCCCTTTTAAAGATCAAATTTCTGCTCAGGCTGTGAAAAGCAATTGCATATGGTCTCAGTAATAAGATCAGGAAAGAAGTTCTGCCTGTTTTCACCAGCAGAAAAATCGGCGAACAAGTAAAATATCGGGAACCAAAGCCTCCCATTGTGAACCAACAATCCGTTGTGTACTATTTTAAGTGTGATGATGCAGATTTTGTCGGTCATATTTGTCGACACTTACACCAAAGGATTGAGGAACACAAAGCGTCGGCCTTCTTTTGCCGTATTAAAGAACAGCATGGAATGCAGCATGACGTGTGGCGTGTGTATTTGCAGTCTTATAATAATTATAATTAATTATCCTCAATCTTATAATTCTATATTGAAAATGTGACGAAATGAAAAAAAGCTGAAAGAAAAGAGTTTTTAAGAAATTTTGAAAGAAATTTTTCATAGTAATCTTTTCTCGTGGAATTCCAGAAAGGTCCATTTTAATAAAAACAGACCAAGGCGGATCAACTCGCTCCATACTCACACGGGGGTTTGGGGTGCACTAGATGTCCCACGGTCGGACGGGAATGAGCCACTGAGATTTTATACTCCAACCCACCAAATAGAAACATGCCTTCATAGAATTGGACATTTGCTCATGCGGTAAAATGTTAGATGGAAATAAAAATAAAACAACGTCCCGAAGCCACAGCGAAGTCACGGAGACTGCAAGAAAAGAAATCGTGATTTAAATAAGTAACTTTTACTTTTCATTCATTGTATAAATAATATGATAATAATTCCATCATTTCCAACTTGAGCTCTCTATTTCCTTTAGTGATTTGTGAGGAACCAAATTTAATCTTGGATGTACGATACTACGGAACAGCAGCAGTACAACACTAACTACGCACACTTCAATTCATGACGACCAGCTGAACTTCAAAGCCATTTTTCCGTATTTTTTTTTCTCCAGTATTCCAGCCAAATTTTATATCATTATTTGGCGCGTAAAAGTTCGATTTTGTCTCTATTTCAACGATTTCTATCACTACTACGAGGCTATTACAAAATGACTTTGTTTTAAAATATAGAGCAAATTTACGTCAAAATGCGAGAAACTGCGTCAACGCAGAAGTCGTTCGCGGTCACACAAGCATATGTCCTAGCTCCTAGCATGTTTCCATTTGCCCATCTTTGATGTTCAAATTTTCGTATATAGCTTATAAACATTAATGCTGCGTTTCACTCCAAATTTCCCAACGTTAAGGCCAAACTTTGGTCTAACCAGTATTTAATACTCCCCTAATAACCGAACCAACCAAAACCCCCTTCCAGGAATTGGGCGTTTGTGCATTGGCCCTAATGCCTGAAGAATAGTATTAATTAAATTCGGTGATTGGCACCAGAAAAAACATTTTCGGCCCAAAGGACACACAGTGTACCCACCAAATCAGCAACGAACTATAACTTAACCACCTTAACTTAATATTCCCAGTCCACAAGAAAGATTAAAGCAAGGAAAAAAGTAGAAAAAGTGAAGATTAAAATTGGATACATAGTCATGAACAACGGTATGAATGACAGCTGATGGAAGCCATCAGCAAAACATATGTACTATCATAAAAATGAAAAATCAACGGCCACAAAGCCAAATAAAATAACGACCAGCGGGCCATGATTATAAGGATGAACGGCTAAAGCCAAATAAAACAACATTTCCAGCAACAGCGCAAAGCCAAATGAGATAACGGCCAGCAGGCCATAACAATAACGGTAAACGGCTGCAAAGCCAAATGAGACAAAAATAACAAGTAACGGCTGCAAAGCCAAATGAAATAACAACCAGCGGGCCATAACAATAACGGTAAACGGCTACGAAGCGAAATAAGACAAAATAACAAGTAACCCGTAAAAAATCAAAGAAAAGCTGACATGGTGAGATAAAAAATATTTCCTCAAAAAATAAAAATAAAACAAAACTCTTGATACGGTAATTAGTGCCCAATATGAACAATCAAAGGCCTAATTATACACGGACACTCACACGAACAGAGCTATGGTATAGGCATAATCAAATAAGCAATAAACAAAAGCATTTAATTATCCAAACAAATTAATCATATTGCAAATCGGAAGCATATAAAAGGAACATACCTTTAGAGAATAAAGCGGACCCTTCTTTCTTTGAATTAATACTTGAGTCTGGACGCAAGCTAGTATATAATGACTAGCCGTTAAATACAGCAAACTACTCCAATACGAAAATTTATTTATTCGGTGGCGAGAACGATATCGAGGCGAGAACGATATTTAAGCCACATATCACAACGACAACATCGTGGCGGTTGTAGAGCAAGAGTAGAGTTTATTTTCAGCAGTGAAAGGTAATAAAAAACAAGTTTGGGGAGAACCTATATTTTTGGGTCTGCAATTTTGATTTAGATTATTTCGGGTCGGAAACGTTTTCTTAAATTATAATTGTCTAAAATAATTTTAAAATATTTGGTTAAAATATTAATTAAGAAATATCATAGAATTGTTAATAAAAAGATGTTACAGGCAGCAAAATTGCATCAAAACATGTTTCATACTGTTATATTTTTGGCAATTGTATTTTTTGGTCATAAATAAATTTCCTTTGACACGCGCCCTTCTATCAAACTTAGATGGCACTGCCCCCGTAAGAAAACGATATTTATTCAACCAATGTGGTAACGCTCCCGACCGCAGAGGGCAGGAACTTTGCGCCCTCGACCTTATAGGGCAATGTTTCAATAACTCATACAAAAGGGATCAGTAAATAGATTTATTTTAAAGTCTTCTTGGATGATAGATTGTCTTTCTATTAGTGGTATTTTTATTTACTTTTTCTAACATTAGAGACATTATCAGTCTTAAAAACAAATTTCCCCCTCGCTAGCCTTGCCCTTCATAACAAAACCAGTGGCCGCCATAGCCCTCGTCTGCACCTTTGTTTTTTTCGTGGTGACGCTTCCTCGCACCTTCACTTGATAATGTTGAAACAGAAATAGATACAAATCCAAGTGATGTTTTAGGGATGATACCTAAACTTTGGCTCAACTTATCACTGATAAATAATGTAATTTAAGAATGAAACAATCTTTCAAAACTTTAGTGCAAATTTTTTCAATGACCAAGGTCAACAGATATCTTATTGTTTTCTCTGGCCTGTTTCTTTTGTAATTTCCGTTTATATACCTCCCCGTGAAGAAAAATTTGTAAGTGTCTTTCAAATCCCAAGGAAGCATGTTTTTCGAGCATTGAAAATTAATATTTTCAAAAACAAATTAGACACACAAAGGCTTATTCTTTCTCAAATACAAGATTATTTTCTAAAAATTATTACTTTAGAATCAGGGTGCTCTTCCCCCTATAGGAGGGTGGTAAAGGGGGGGTTCTTATCACGGATCACAAATTTATCCAAATTCACGGCTCATTCTGAGGCCCTGGGGCAAAAGTAGAACAGAGGCCCTACCGAGAGGAGGGAGAAACTATCGTGCTAATCTTCGCTAGAATGTCAACCTTTATGAAAGAAACACCAGGACTCCTGCTGAGTTATCCAAATGAAAGACTGTTCTCAGGGACCCAGATAAAACAAGATCCATACAGAGGCCTAAAAAAGAACAAGACTCACTCTGTGCATTGTCCTTAGGGATTGGTCATAAAGTAGCTGCTAGGGGGGGGGATGAAAACTCGAATTTTCTCCAAACGTTTGGTGGCCCATCCTGAGCGGCTCTAAAAGATTTTGTGGCCCATAAGTAGTTTCATGTTTGATAAAAATAACTGGCATATAATATGCTGAATTGAAAAATGTCTACCCATAGGCCACCTCAAACAAGATATCGAATCTTGCAGTGAAAATTGTGAACTTTTCTGACTTTTACAGCAAGATCTGTGTAATAAGGGACAGTGCAAAATTTATTTTACAACGGGGCCAGTGGAGAATGCAACGGGCCAGGCATTTTTTATAGTATTCAAAGACGCGGCGACTATATTTTCTGGGCCTAATCTCAACGTGCATTGACTTTTGGTTGATTTAACAAAGAATTTGAAATTCAGGTACATCGAAATGTCCCAAAAAGTAAGTGATCTAGCTTTTAGGATAATTAATACAAATATATATGGTATGAAATTCTAAAAATTATCAAAATTATGGTAAATCAAGTCAGTCGTTTTGTACCAGGTGAAGTTTAGCTATGCGGGGCTTATGTTTTTAACACACACATATGTTCTTAAAAACATTGTTGATGGGGCACTAAGCATTAAGCATTATTTCATGATAGTAGGGTGTTTTTAAATTTATTTTTGGTATGCAACGGCCCTGTGGTAAATTAAATATTAGCAAGTCTATCCCTTAATTAGCAAATACTTTAAGAACATAATTTTGAAATTTCAGCTTCTATCCACAATGAAATTAAGTTTCCCACGGCGACTTGTGTTTACTCTAACTTTTATTCTTACAGAATTGTGGTACAAATTGATATCTTCATTTATTCTTACAAGATTTATTCTTACATAGTTTTATCTTCTTACATTTTTCCAAAATTACAGTACCTACTTTGTTCTATTTTTATTATTACAAAATTGTGGTACTGTCCTTTATTCGCTTATCCTTCTTATACAATTGCGGTACTAATCTTCAATCATGTGGCGTGCAATCTATGAAAGCTACCAGCTGGTTCCTCTATTTGCAACTCTCTCATTCCAAAAAATTATTATTATTTGGTTTATTCATTCTATGCCTCTTTGTAAAATCGCTACGATTAAAAAATTGCTCCAGGCAAAAAATTGCATGCTCGAAGAAAGATATTTCTGTTTATTGGAGCCATTTTATTTTTACAAAAATTTGTCCCCAAAAGGCCTCATCGCTACAAAATTGAAACAACAAAAAAATGAAAACTATTCAATCGCTCCCGTCACTGGTAAATGTTTTGACAATCGCAGCAATGGGAGCGACAGGAACGATCGAATGAAAACCAGATTTTGTGATGGAATGAGGATATTTTGCAGATTTCTCTATAATACAGATAAAATTAAAATGTGTTCTAACGAATCACGTTTTTTTACATAATGAATCACGTTTCATGAAAAAAAATTTTCAATTCACTACTCACGGGCAGCCAATCACGAAAAACCACCCTCAATTAGTACGTTCTCATTCAATTTTAGTGGTTTTACATTCACAAGTTTCGTTACCTTTTAAAGTCCTTTCTGCTGTTGTGAAAAGAGATGTACTGCAAATACATTATGTGCACTCATTTTTTATAAGAACGTTGATTTTTGTAGCTGAGCCTCAAGTGTTCTTACTTTTCCACGATTTCAGCCTGAATATGTTTTATTTATGTGTTTATGTAATCTAAGTTAAGTCTTCTGAGTCTTTCAGGCATGTTCTTGCTCTGTTCTTAAATTTAGGCCTAATTTCAGGGACGTCACCAGGGGTTGGGTATGTCCTCAGTTCGGTACTTATCTACAAACAAAAGTTTCCACAGGACATTGAAAGCTTTGGACTGGCACTCTACGATGGATTTTGGGCGTATGACGGCTGGGGGCTCATTCCAAGAGCAAGTGAAGAAATGCAAAACCTAAAAAGAGATTTATGTCTCTAGACGATTACCGGTATACCCTTTGTTGCCTTGTGCTATCTTCTTATCAACCTCGCATTCATGTTAGTGCTTCCACGTGATGAAATTGCAAGTTCCTCCACAGTGGCAACATCATTTATCAGCAAAGTCTTTGGAGACAAAGTACCATTGGCAGCTCTTTTAATGGCAGCACATTCCTGTTATAGTAGCATTAATGGACAAATGTTAATAACACCAAGAGTGTTACTATCAGCAGCCAGAGAAGGACAACTTCCAGAACCACTGTCTTACATTCATCGAGACAAACGCACTCCTGACATATCCACTTGGTTCGTTTTTTTTTCAACTGCTCTTTGGATTTTGCCATCAAGTGGATTACAAAGCATCGTAACTTCGTTTTCATTTGCAATTCGGCTTACATATGGTTTGGCATTTTTTGCTGTTGTTATTCTCCGGATAAAGAGACCAGATGCAACAAGACCATTTAAAGTCTGGATTATCAACCCAATATTTACCAGCATTATTGCGGTATTCTTAGTTGCAGCTCCATTTATCAAAAGTCCCGTTAACAGCACTATCTGTTTGGCAAGTATATTGGTTTCATTGCCCGTGTATTACTTTCTGATCCTCAAACACGACAAATTACCACAGCAGTTCAGGTCTTGGAAGAAGAACTTGTATCAGTTTATCCTTTATAAGTCCAACTTGGTTCCTTGCACATAGGTTGATGACGAAGAGGATACCAGAGGGTTATAAATGAAACTGTCTAACTTACACCCCACTTGATTCATACCTACGTGATTCATACCCACAAATTTCAGCATATTCAAGAACATTTTATATTCAGCGTATTCAGCACATTTTATGTTTTCATTATCTTAATTTTAGAAAAATTATCAGTTTTATTGCATTATTTGTAACTTAGTTTAATTTCGAGTAGTTTAATCGCTGAATGTGTATCGTTTTTAAAGAATTGTACATTGAAAAATACGTATGTGATGTCTATGTGTAATCTTTTAAACTGAACCAACAATATTAATATCTGACTGAAAATATATTATTTTCTGTACAACTTTTTAGGAAATTTGAAATACACACAGCGCCGAAACGTTATATTTAAAATTTTCTTAAAAAGTCGTACATAAATCATAATACATTTATCATGTCATAAAATTATTAAAATTCATTAAAGAGTAGAAAGGAAAAATTGTAAATATTTAGTTTTCCAAAGGAAGATATTCAGAGAAAGCAAATGAAATGATTGAGCAAGGTAGAAAGCTGAAAAGTGAGGGGATATCGAAAAAACACCAAAATAAATGATGGTTTACTAAAGAATGAGTTACGAGTTACAAGTTGCTTTTATTCTACGAGTTGCATTTTATTACACGAGTTTCTTTTATTCTATGACAAGCGAGAAGTGAAAAAGGAGGGGTCATAGGGCTTGACGGTTGGCGGTTTTGAGACTTTTATTGGGAGGTTTTGAGACTTTTATAGGGCGGTTTTGAGACTTTTATAGGGCGGTTTTGAGACTTTTATAGGGCGGTTTTGAGACTTTTATAGGGCTGTTTTATAGTGTGCGCTTGGTATCTTAAGAATTTGAAAATTGAGACATCAAAATGTCGAAAATTTGATGAGCGTCTTAACGTATTTCTGGTGAGGATTGTAGATGAAGTGCACTATTTTTGCAAATTGAAATTACGTACAGTGATATCAGTGCAAAAGCATAATGACTTAAGAGGTCCACCAAGCCATAATCTAAAATTTCCTTTAAAATTGGTAGGGATTCCACAATTTGTAGAGTTCCACCCTCTTATTTGAAATGTGAAGTCCAACCTTGATCCCTGAAATCTGATTACTGTAGTGCAACTATAACAAATTTTTCATCAAATTTATCGCTAAATGTTTTATATTTATTTTTACAATAAAATATCATTTATAAAGTGCATAATCAATTTTGAAATGAGATAATTTAGACTTCGATAGAAACAAACATAATTAATAACCTTAAATAAGAACGGTTTTCGGTAAAACTGACATTGTAAAATATGACTATTGTTTTATTGACAATAGTCATATTTTACAATGTTTAAATCATAAGCTCAACGACGGTATTGCGGTTTATGGCCAATTTTTCTGCGGTATTGCGGTTTCAGGTACCCCCCCCCCCCACCAAATGTCCCCCTCCACAAACATGCCAAGTTAAATAATGCGGGTTCGGGGCCAATAGTCCCCAAGGCAAATGATCTTTAACATTAACGATGTGAGATTTTAAGAAATTTTAAAATCTTCATACAGTTGTGGTAAAACCTAAAAACATGAGAATGATAGGTCTGCTCGAGGCTCGGTAAGTCATCTTTTAAGCTAAAATGCTCACTTTTACTTTAAAGGTGATTAACTAAGAAGACTACTCTCCTTGAAAAATAAAATGGCCCAAGTTCAGACCAGCTGTTAAAAGCAAAAGGTCCTCTTCTTGTCTCGACAATTAAAGTACCACCATTTTCTTTTTGCTCAAAATTGGAATAAATTCTTTACATTAATTACAGAAAGTTTTTCTTTTGGCAAATTTTATTTACGAACCCAAAATATTACTTTGGGTTTTTGTTAAATGTACAGATTTTCGTTAAATACAAATATACATTCTGTGTGAGATTTAAGGCCCCACACATTAGTACGGAGCGTTTCCCTCGTTATAAAGGTAGGAGTTACCCTTGGATGGAAGGTAATGTACCAACTACTTATAGGAAAGTCAGAATCACAAATCAATCTTTTATTTGTTTTGATGCCGGCCCCATTAAAAAGAAGGAAAAATAAAAGACTTCCCTTTTTTATGAAAGTGAACGTTAGTGAATTTGTTGGAGTTATTTTGATACTCTAAAATTTGACACCCCAAAAATATTCTTTATCTAAAATATTTTCATTTATTTCAAGACAAATTCTTTCACTAAATTTTTTACCTTGCTCGGTTATTGCGGCACCAGGATGACTCTAACAAAAGGACTTTGTCTTCCGTAATGGGGGCTAGACTAGTAGAGCAATTGAAATGACTTGGGGTCCGGGGTGCCCCCGGAAAATGTTTTGTGCCCACGCCCTTTAGAATGGCTTAAAACGACTCCAAAAAATGCTTTGCGTCAATGAATGACCTTCCAGGTAGGTTTATTTGTTTTGATGCCGGCCCCATTAAAAAGAAGGAAAAATAAAAGACTTCTCTTTTTTACGAAAGTGATCGTTGGTGAATTTGTTGGAGTTATTTTGATACTCCAAAAATTTACACTCCAAAAATATTCTTTAATTAAGATATTTTCAACGGGGAGGGGGTGCGATTGGGGGATTTTAGCCCCCCAGGCCTGTAGTTGTGACTTTTGTTCTCTATCCTTTTACACCTCTTCAGAAAATTTTGGAAAAATGTTTGTTAACGGGGGGTCACAATCACCTAATTTATTGACGAGTTTCCACCACTGATATTAAATTCTACGGTTTGTTGTAACTCACAGTGTAGTAAAGATACAGCATATATCAAAGCAATCTTATTGCGCGTGACGACTACGATAGCAACGTGCATTGATAAAATGAGTCAGCGAGATTTTAGCTTCGTCAGCAACTGGCGCATGCGCCATTATCCATGATGTATTGCCAGAAATTTTTGGAAGTTTTTATTGCGGTCATACGGTTTTTACTGGAGAAATTTTCGGTTTTACAGTTTTATTGTTCGAAAATTGACGGTTTCGTGGTTTTTGCGACTCCCCTATGACGGCCCCACTTGACTTATTTATCTTATTCTATGATCAAGAATTTGATAAAATGGTTGACCCTATGTTCTGCCATACGATAATGGTGTCGAGTATGACGCGCCATACGCGACAAAAGCGGTCGAGAATCTTCTGTAAGGGGTTGAGAATCTGTTATCGGGGGTTGAAGCTCAAGTCATAGTTCAGTATCAGAATTTAGGGGTTGAAATTTATCAATCGATGGTTGAGATTTCATAATTGGGGGTTGAGATTTCCCGATTGGGGTTGAGATTTTCCGATTGATATTTCATCAGGGATTCGGATTTTTCGGTTTCTCGAAATTTCAATCGTGAGATCTCAACCCCCAGTCGCACAATTTCAACCCCTAAATTCTGAAACTGAACTATGACTTTCTGAGCTTCAACTCCCGACAGCAGATTCTCAACCCTCGACTACAGATTCGGAACCCCCGAATCCAGATTCACGACTACTTTTGTCACGCGTGGAGTACCAGAGTCGAGCTATTATCTAAATCGATTGGTTTTGAATACAAAGGTGGATCTTTTAAACCTTTCAAAATGTTTGTAAACGGATTAACGAAATATCAGCAGACAAGGATGCAAAACTACGCCCCCATGATTCTACGCAAGGCACGTAAAGTGAGTCGTAAACATTGAATTTTATTCGTTGTTTCTCTTCGACGCGTATCACCCTTCATTTGAGCATTTGTTTATCACTATAACTGGGCCTAACCAATAAGCTGGTATCACAATTTTAACTTTCCTTCATAAAAATTCGGGGCCCGGGGCCGAGGGGTCAGGGTCGGTGATTGCTAATAGCCAAATTAGTCCGTATCTCAACTCATGATATCATTAATTCAAGTGCAGCAAATAGTATCTAATTTTTCTTTATTTATATCAGTAAGGAGACAATGCAAGAACAATACAAAATCTTACGTCTGAGTACCATTACAATTTGCTTGGAGAACCACGTGACGTTGGCAAAAAAGCGTTTTTCCTCAACAGTTTACACTTGTAAAATTACTCAATGCAGACAGATTACTGGTCAAAAATTGCTGAAAACTGACTCACGGGTGAACCTCACCGATGTATCCCTTATACTATTTTTTTCTAAATTAATTCTCAAATAAACAATTGACAAAATGAGAAAAATTTAACAGTTTACATTTTTCTTAAAATAAATTTAAGAAAGATCTTTCAAATATTTTCAGTTTTAGTGTAAACTGTGCATCAATTTGAGTTTTTACTTTAACTTAGCACAAATTAGAAAGAAATTTAATATGAATAAGATAAATAAAAAAGCTGTTGAGCATAAAAAAGTTGAACATTTTCAACTATATCACTGAGTTTTACTCAAAAACTAAATTGTAAACTGTTGCCGTAAACCGTCAAGGTCGACATTACAATCAACCTGTGCGTTGTCTCTGCGGAGGATTTACATGTGATGACAGCACTGATTTTTGATTCTGCTTCTAAAGATTTAATAATTTCGTTGGCAGATGTTTCTGTGACAAAAGTATTAGTATTTGCATTGCTGTAACTAATTACATGAAATATCACAGTAAATAATAGAATGAATTTAAATCTCTAAACCCCTCTTTTACTAACGTCTCTTTAGTTTTAAATATAAAAAAAAAATGATTGTAAGCGTTTTCCTATCAAACTATCAATAAATTAGTTATTGTATTAAAATGCGCCAATTTTATAAATTTGAATAGTCGACCAACTATAAGGTGAATAGTTTTCATTGAATTCTGGGTCCCTAAAGGCACAGTTCCTGTTTGAAACAATCCATTTATTTCATGTGGAAAAGGGAAAGCCGAACAGTCAACGAAGCATGAAGTATGTCATTCTTGTGGTCTCTGCTCAGAAAACAAACAGGCGTGCTTTTGGAAAATGTGATTCAAAAAATTTTGCATTGCAGGTTAAAAAGTTGGCACTCGGAAAAAGATAAAAGGCAAACTATCTCCTGAACAAGAGGTGAGGTGAATAACTACATTATATATAACTGCAGATTTCAACATATTTTTTCGTTCAAAGACTTTCATATTTATGGCTTTCCAAGAAATTTTATCAAAAGTCAAAGCAAGGACTATTCCCCAGAATGAGCAATCAGTATTACTTACAGGATAGGGGTCCTCACTCTACACAGATATCTAGTATGCAAAAATAAAAACCTGCAGATATTTTAAACACATAAACAATCAAGTTTTGAAAGCCAAACAATCAAGTTTCAAATTTGCACAGGCTTCAGAACAAGTAAGTGCCTTTTAAACACTTTCCACGATAACATCATGGGCTGAGTCAAAAATGGCATGAAGAGATGAAACTAAACTGACATCTTTTGACTTGAATCGTAGAGTAAAAAAAAGTAAACTTCTCCTCGATAACTGCTTTGTTGGGAACCTATTTTAGTGCAAAGCAAAAGTTCTACACAAGGTAAATAACACCACTCTGCTTTTTCCTCGTACAATTTAGATTTTGCAAAATGATGGCAGAATCAAGCACTGAATCAAATCGAACAGAGCATGAGACAACTATTCCACAAAACATCAGATTTACAACTAAAGGAAAAAGTTTTTCTGAAACTTCAGCACTCATCATTTCAGAAAAAGAAGAAGACCTGTTAATATTGACGAGAAGTGGCAAAGAATTACAGAAAATCATTAACTTCCGACAAGCTTTCCTTTATGTCATTGGCATTTTGATTGGTTCAGGAATCTTTGTGTCGCCAAGCCTAGTTGCCAGAGAAACGAACAACCTCGGATTCGCTCTTCTTGTTTGGGTTATCTCACCAATACCCTGCATATTTGGAGCACTTTGCTTTTGTGAATTAGCAATAATGCTGAAGAAAACTGGAGGCGAATACATTTACATCAAAGAAGCCTATGGAGATACTTTAGCGTTTTTAGTAGTTTGGACACAAGCTATCATTATTTTTCCTTGTGGAGTTGCAGTCTTATCCATTACAATTGGCGAACATATTTCTGGATCCTTCTGTGATGCAAACAGCTTAACGGGAATCTGGATAACGAAATCTGTAGCAGTTTTGGTTATGCTAATTGCTACTTTTGTTAACTGCATCAGCAATTCGTGCGTTGCCAAAACCCAGCTGTTCTTTACGATAACACAAACATCTACCATATTATTTATAGTTGCAATTGGTCTGTGGAAGGTTTCCACAGGACATGTGACAAATTATGGAACAATGTTTGATAACAGCACAAATTTTGATATTGGAAGCTTTGGATTAGCACTCTACGATGGATTATGGGCGTATGACGGCTGGGGGTTCATTCCAACAGTAAGTGAAGAGATGCAAAACGTAAAAAGAGATTTGTGGCTCTCAATCATCACCGGTATACCCTTTGTTGCGTTGTGCTATCTGCTCATCAACCTCGCATTCATGTCAGTGCTTGCACGTGATGAAATTGTGAGTTCCTCCACAGTGGCAACATCATTTATCAGCAAAGTTTTTGGAGACAAAGTAGCATTGGCAACTCCTATATTGGTTGCACTTTCCTGTTATAGTAGCATTAATGGACAAATGTTGATAATGCCAAGAGTGTTACTATCAGCAGCCAGAGAAGGACAGCTTCCAGAACCACTGTCTTACATTCATCGAAACAAACGCACTCCTGACATATCCACTTGGTTCGTTTTTTTTTCAACTGTTCTCTGGATATTGCCATCAAGTGGATTACAAAGCATCGTAACTTCATTTTCATTTGCAATTTGGCTTACATATGGTTTGGCAATTTTTGCTGTTGTTATTCTCCGGATAAAGAGACCAGATGCACCAAGACCATTTAAAGTGTGGATTATCAACCCAATATTTACCAGCATTGTTGCGGTATTCTTAGTTGCAGCTCCATTTATCAAAAGTCCCGTTAATAGCAGTATCTGTTTGGCTAGTATATTGGTTTCATTGCCCGTGTATTACGTTCTGATCTTCAAACACGACAAATTACCACGGCAGTTCAGGTCATGGAAGACGAAATTGTATCAATTTATCCTTAATAAATCCAATTTGGTTCTTTGCACATATGCTGATAACAAAGAGGAGACTCGAGGATTATAAACAGTGTACTGCGTACACACGAACCAACATACAAGCCGGAAAAGAACTTGCAAAGTAGTTTGTTTAGTAAGCCTCAAATTTGAGGCCTTTCCTCTTTTTATCAACGAGACAAATGATATAAGTCTGCTATAATAAAACGTTTCGAAACGTTTCGTTTATTTACTTGCTGATACCATAGTCAATAGAAAGAACACTGGTCTGGAAGCCTATTGTTCTAGCTTTTTGTTCTTGTTTTTGTCAGTCACATG
>JAYJMH010040010.1:0-15281 GCA_036873815.1 Phacellophora camtschatica | reverse complement strand
GCGATGCGATGCGATGCGATGCGATGCGATGCGATGCGATGCGATGCGATGCGATGCGATGCGATGCGATGCGATGCTCCCTGTGGTATCGTTGTCGTAACCCTTGTCGTTGTCGTAATGTTCCATGTAAAATCTATGTATGTTGTGTGTTTTTATGATGAATATATAAATGAAAAGAAAAATAATGTTAAATGTTCAATCAAGTTTTAAAAATTTGATTGAAGCAAATAGATTTATTCTCCAATTAACTTTGAACTATAATGAATATTTTGAGAATAGAATGGTTTATGTTGTGAAATAACCCTTTTCATGAGGTACTTAACATAGAGAGGTATCACTCCAAAATGGATCATCGCCCTAAATGAATCACCGTCTTGTTTACCATTATTTCCTTCTCTTGACGCTTTTGAAACAGGTAAACTCATAAGTGTGCATCTAGATTGAAGTCTTGAAATTAAATCATACAACTTTTACAAATTCTAAAACAGCTATTTGTAAACAAGTAAGTAATTCATTCAGGACGATGATCCACTCAGAGGCGAGACCACTCTATATATGTGTTTTTTCGTCTTTATGGTGTCATTTTGTAGACAAACGTTTTCTCTTCTTCCAAGGTAAAGTAGTTTAAAGTGTTTATGTATTCTATAAGGTGTAGTTTTCGATGTTTTTTATTCAATTGCAGTGGCCACAGAGTAGTTATTTACCAGCTTGTGTTTTTCTCGTCTTTATGGTGTCATATTTTGGCCAAACGTTTTCTTTTCTTGCAATGTAATGTAGTTTAAAGTGTTTATGTATTCTGTTTTCGATGTTATTTATTCAATTGCAGTGGCCACAGAGTAGCTATTTGCCATTATGGACCTTAAGCAACGAAGACGGCAACGTCAACAAGAACCTCGTGTCCTTTTGTTTTTGATGATTAATTTCCAAAAGATAGACTGAAAGCGGGCAAACGTAAACCCCCAAGGAGATCCTAAAGTAGTCTTTCAGAATTTACATCGCCCCAACTGTATGTTATCAGTTTTCAACAGGACGTAATGGCCGTTCCCAGTAAAACTAGTTGACAATACCAAAGGTGTTGCCACTTCCCGAATTCTGAAATAAATGAACCTTGTTGATGTGATAAACGTAAGAAAAATGTACTGTCCGTGGTATTGTACTGTCCGTTGGATCGTCATTGTGGTTACTGTAACAAGTGGAATTTTCATAAACAAAAGATTTCGGTTTGCAACACAACAATTTGTTACGCTAAAGAATAGATTTCACACCTAATAATCATAAACGAAATAATAAAGTTTAGCTGTCTTTGTTTGTTTCGATATGATTTAATGCATTCGGCAGTGTGAAATATGAAATATAAATATTACTGTAACAAGTGGAATACAATATTACTGTAACATGTGGAATTTTCTTAAACAAAAGATTTCTGTTTGAAACACAACAATTTGTTACGGTAAAGAATAGATTTTACACCTAATCATGAGAAACGAAATCACAAAGTTTAGCTGTCTTTGTTTGTTTTGATATGATTTAATGCACTCGGCAGTGTGAAACATATTCAAATTGAATTGTTGTTTGAAACCGCAATCTTTTGTTTTTATAAAATTCCTCCTTCTTAGTTACGGCTTGTTATATTAAATGAGAATAGAGAAATAAAGTTGTGAAGATAATATCTTACTTAAGTTTCTTGATTGTGCGACTTTCCACTTCTTTGTTAAGTTTCCACTGTGGGAAATCGGTTATCGAGTTTTAATTTGAAGTTTTTTCAACAATTGAAATTTAAACTCAAGAGTTTCACGCCCGTATATATTTCAAATAAACAAACAAATCTTATCTGAATTTAATTTTGCAGGGGGTGCATACAAACTTTGCAGGGGGTGCATGCAACGTAATTTAAAAAATGACCTCACGTTGAAACATATGAAACTAATATAACATTCAGCCTCGTTTACATCCTGAAGCTTTGACATTTTCTGTTGTTTATCAATAGGCCATATGACCGTAGAAGGCCATATGACCATATAAGGCCATATGACCATATAAGGGGTGAAATAGTTTTTAACAAACTGAAGACAAAATTTGTATTTTCATTAACATAATGTACTAGTCTGCTTAATTTCCAGCTGATTTTAATGATCTCTTAATGAGTAAAGACGATCTTATTCGCTTTAACTGCACTGTATGCATGCGAGGAGGTGGCCGCTTCGTACACAATTTATTTTGTTAAACGCCTTATCTTAGAAATTGCCCTATTTTGTTAAACATTAAGGACCTATTTCATGAAATGTAAGATAAACATTTATTGCATTAAGGGAATTTTGTTTTTCTCAAACAAATATATATTAAAAATATTGTAATTCCTTGTAATTAAATGCTTAATATGTGTGAAGAGCGCTTTTTCATAATGAGGGTTTTTTTATTTTAAATTTTCTGTATTGTCACAGTTAGAGGACATGAAGGCTGGTTTCCATTTAGCTGTAGCTGCCTGGGGCATCGCCTGCGACAATTGTTTGCGGCTACCTAAGACTGACTCTTTAAAGGAAACACAGGTTTCAGTTAGAAAAATAATGGTTCTGAGATGCCGTAAAGTGTCGTAAAAGTTAAATCAAATTTAACTTTTGAGCAGCCACAGAGCACACATGCCGTAGGCAGTCTCGGGTAGCCGCAGACAGTTTCCATTAAACACATTTTCATTAAACACATTTTCCGCCTGCGATGTCACAGGCAACAACGGTTGAATGGCGATCAGCCTTGAGGCCCGACATGAAACTCATTCCAGATACGAACTCATACAGGCCTAAGATTTTTTTAGAAAAAGCACTTTACACGAGAGTATCGCGAGGATAACATCTGTTTATCTCTTCGCCGAATTGAATAACATACTTCTATTTTCTGCTTCATGTTTCTGTTTTCTCTTCATTGAATAGCATTAACACCTTGTAGCGTTATTTAGGAGGCTTCAATAAAATTAATTGCACGCTATTTTTTTCTAAAAATTATTTTTGTAAATTAATTCTACCGTTTTCAAACGTTCTCCGATTACCAAATAAGAAGAATACGCCCTGAATGTTTTTAGATCTTATTTCTTGTGAGGTTTTGAAAGGAGTTGCTTTTCTAAATTAATTAACTTTCTTTGTTTCAGATTCAGGCTGATGAATATCGATTACACGTTTACAAGCAACTCGATCTTCCCGATTTGCTAGAACTTAAACAGGTAGTTTTTCATTCACCTTTAGTATTATTAGTTTATTTTTTGTGGGAATGAAGTTTTAAGTTTTATGAAAACATTATTAAGCCCAAAGAATTGTGGAAGAGCCTTAAATCTCTTGAATTGGCAAATAATAATACCCCTACCAAATAAGCGAAAATGGCAAACAAATTTTTGATGAAAAATCAAACGCAAATATTTTCAAAGGTTTCTTCTCCAACTTGGCATCTGACTTGTTAAAAAAAAACTCCCAAAATATCCACACTGCATAAATAAAGTAAGAAATTATCACCAACCTCTGAATCTCACGCCTAATTAATTTTCTTTACTACCCACCACCGTAAAATGTTTATCCACCAAAAGCAATGGGTATTAATAAAATCTCAGGAAAATTCCTTAAGGATAGTTCAATTGCCTTAGCGACACCCATATCTCAAAACTAATAGAAATGACAAACAAATATACTCAATATTAATAGAAATTATATTGAAATTAAGCAGCACCCTCAAGTTACATAACTATGATGCATACTTGATGAAAGAATTTCTGGAGAGCCAATGGCAACGAAAGTATTAGGAAAAATAAATGGTAGACTAGCTTTCCTCTACAAAAAGCAAACTTTCCTTACCCACAAGCTGCGAAGATTGCTCTCAAATGCTCTTAATCACCCTCATTTTGATTACGCTTGCTCTGTCTGGTATCCTGTTCTAAATAGCAGGCTATCCAAGAAAATTCAAACAACACAAAATAAGTGTGTTCGTTTTTGTTTAAATCTAAAGAACACGGCATACTTGGATGCAAAAGATTTTCAAAAAGTTAACTGGCTGCCAACACAAGAGAGATTTGAACTATATATTTGTGCAAGCGTATTCAAATTTTTTAATAATCGTTTGCCTGCATATTTCTTAGAGATATTCATCCCAGCCGATCAGAGTCATTCCATAAATTATATCTCCCCTTACGCAGAAGCAACTTAGGCAAAAAGGTTTGTCCTATTAAGGGCCTAAATTATGGAATTATCCTCAGATCTTAAGACCACAACAATCTTTACACTTTCAAGCATAAGATCAAGCATTATTTCATGCAAAACATTCACAAAAAGGAAAATACTGTTTCCATCTATCATTAATGCCTCCGCAAACAATACAAAAATTATTGACATTTTTGTTCACTTTTTTTTTTAAATATTTATTTTTATTATTATTTTTTTTATTTTTTTATTTTTTTTTATTTTTCGTGGTTTTAAACTTACTATGTATCTTATATTTTGATTTTGACTTGATTTTAACATTTTATCATATTTATAATGTTTAACATTTAGAGCATTTAGAACATTGTATTACATTTTATCGTTTAATTTAGATTTTGGATTGTGAACTTTATGTTAGTGGCGTAATTATACATACCTACATACATCAGTTGAGAATAAACTTCATGTCATCGAGTGAAGACCTTTCTTATCGTATTCAAACTTATTTCTTGGGAAATTTCTTGTTCTGTGGTTTGAGAACAGGGTCTTATAATGATACTAATTCCAAATGCTTTCTGGACATCGCTTGTTAATTATTTTACATGCCATGATTGATTGATCAAACTTTATTAGAACTTTATTAGAACTTTATTAGCTGCTCAACACTCAGCCAATTATGAGACCAGTTGTCTTGTAGTCCGCCCTTATCAATGATGGTAATGGCTCTGTTGTGTACACGTTGTAGTCGATAGAATAATATAATGGCTTAGATCCAGGTTGAGTTCAAGCTCGAGTTAACGAATGTGTTTAAGTTACCCAAAGATATATCGACACTGAAATCTTGAGGGATATACAAAACAGTTCGAGTCAACGAAGGTGTTAAAGTTATCTGAAGCTAAATTAACACTGAAAGTTCTCAAGAGATATAAAAATCCGTTCGAATTAACGAAGGTGTTAAAATGATCAGAAGCTAAATTAACACTGAAAGTTCTCAAGGAATACACAAAACAGTTCGAGTCAGCGAAGGTGTTAGAGTTATCTGAAGCTAAATTAATACTGAAGGCTTTCAAGGGATATAAAAACAATTCGAGTTAATCAAAAGTTCAAGTTAAGCGAATTCGAAAAGTTTATCTGTGGTTCAAAAAACGAGTGGAGTCCAAAACCAAAACCAGTAAGTCCAAAACTAATGAAATTCATTCGATTGGAAACTGTGCATACCATGGCAAACTAAAGCTAGGCTATTACAGCTGTCCCATTCAATGTGAGTGTATTTCTGTCATTCACCAGTCATATGGCCCGCACAACAGTTTCTAAACATTAAAAAAAAAATTAGCGGACCTGTGAATATACGATTTTTGCAGGAAATAATCGAATGTTAGACATAAATAAAGAGCATGGAAAAATGCTGTTTTTCATTGAACAGAGTTGTTTTCATTTTCCAGTTGAGAGAGTTACACTTTGTTCTCGAGGGATGATCGTTTTGAAACCAGTGTGTCAATTTCATTATTGTTACAAAATTTGCCTATGCTAGCTCGAGTTGCTCGAGTACGACATGCAAAGCAATTGAATTTGAAGTTTAAATAATAATAGAACATAACAGAGCATTGTGCTTTTCGAATCTGTTACGTGAAATATATTATTTTTTGTTGTCTTTTCGAAAAACAATGTAAAGGCTAGAGATTGCAAAAATTGACATTGCAAAAAATAGAAAGTAGGCCTAACAATGAAAGTTTTTCATTCGCTTTCTTCAACTAGTTCTGAATCAAAACTGCACCAACACATATGTGTTAAATAATACGTAAATAAACACTCGAAGAAACATAGATTAATTTTAGCTCTGAGTTTGTTAATGTTCGAAAGACAAAGATAATAGTAGGAGTAATTTGCTTTTTTTGTAGGAACAACCAAAGAGACACCAACCGGCTTCTACTTTTGCATCATCACAAGTTCAACAACAAACAGGTATCTTGATGCTATATTTGTTTGCGATAATGTATCTTATTTTTGCATAGATATCATCTATTTTATAGGGGATAAGCCAATGGGGGACATGGGGCGAATCTCTCTGAAGAACATTTTCAAACCTTCCCCCCCCTCCCCTCTTCCAATCTACAGGCCGAGCTCTGCCACTGATCTATTTTTGCAAAATTTGCGGTTATTCTTCAGTTATCTCGAAGATATTTTGCTTGTCTCAAAGGAAAATTTATGTTCTATGATTCCAACAATTAAATCCGCTCTTGAAGCGCTTTTCTGAATGAATTATCAGCGAATTATGCCCCTTAGTTTGAGACAGCACATTATGAGCCCTGCTGCCTGAAGTGAAAGTTTTATTTTAAGCGACTCCAACAATTACATTCGCTCTCTGTGTGCTCTTCTGAACAAATTATGCCCCTCGTTTTTAGACCGGGCATTTTGAGCACAGCAATTGAAATAACTGGCCTTTAAGATTCATAAATGTCTGTTAAATTCGCTGGAAATTCGCTGTCTGAAGTAAATGTTTTCTGTTAGGCGACTCCAACAATTGAATTCGCTCTTTGGAATGAACTATTAACGAATTATGCGCCTCGTTTTTAGACCGGGCATTTTGAGCACAGCAATTGAAATAACTGGCCTTTAATATTCATAAATGTCTGTTAAATTCGCTGGAAATTCGCTGTCTGAAGTAAAAGTTTTCTGTTAAGGCGACTCCAACAATTTAATAATTTGCTTTTTGTGCGCTCTTCGGAATGATTTATTAACGAATTATGCGCCTCGTTTTTAGACCGGGCATTTTGAGCACAGCAATTGGCATATCTGGCCTTTAATATTCATAAATGTCTGTTGAATTCGCTGGAAATTCGCTGTCTGAAGTAAATGTTTTCTGTTAGGCGACTCCAACAATTAAATTCGCTCTTTGGAATGAATTATTAACGAATTATGCGCCTCGTTTTTAGACCGGGCATATTGAGCACAGCAATTGAAATAACTGGCCTTTAATATTCATAAATGCCTGTTGAATTCGCTGTCTGAAGTGAAAGTTTTATGTTGGGCGACTCCAACAATTTGTTAATTCGCTCCTCGTGCGCTTTTTGGAATGAATTATTAACGAATTATGCGCCTCGTTTTTAGGCAGGGCATTTTGAGCACAGCAATTGAAATAATTGGCCTTTAATATTCATAAATGTCTAGGAAATTTGCTGTCTTAAGTAAAAGTTTTATGTTAGGCGACTCCAACAATTTATTAATTCGCTCTTCGGAATGAATTATGCGCCTCGTTTTTAGACCGGGCATTTTGAGCACAGCAAGACCGGGCATTTTGAGCACAGCAATTTGCGGTTAGCTAGGATGAATCTCAGCCCGGGCTGAAATCTCTCATATAATCACCCCCTAAGTGAGGGGGACATTGGGATTTGCGGTATTGCGGTGTATGGCCATTTTGTTTTTGCGGTTTTGTGGTTTCAGGTACCCCAATGTCCCCCTCCTAAGTGTTATTTATCAATTGACAGTGTCGTCTTTGTGGAGTGAAAGGTTTATTGTTACAATTGAGTATTGATAATAAGAACAACAAGCAGCCCGAAGTATTTGGCATTAATACCACATCACCTTTTTTCTTTATCAATTCTTTTTTTTTAGTGAGGTTGTCTAGCTAGGCCAACAGGCAGGTCTTTTTCAATTTTTGGTTAGTTGTTGCAACTTCAAATAGTCTTTTTAGCAGCCTTTAATTTGCTTTTACAACTTATTTTTCTCCTCCAATTTCTCTCCTCACAGCAAAGCCTAAACAAAACCGTCATTAAAGAAGCCATTTTTTGTCCTGACTTTTTTGTACTGCGCATGCTCTGTTACAACAGTTTTTGGAAACCAACAGTTTTCAGGTTTTTCTCCGAAGAAAACTCATTCACATATCCCCAACAAATGGTTAATAGACTATTTGTTCAAATTGTATTTATTTATTGCTTATTATGTTACAAGCCTGACTGTCTGACGCTCGTCTGAGGAGAGCTAATAGTTATTCCCCCCCCCCCGCCAGGCGTTCTTAGCTGTTGATAGCTTTTCTAGAAATGCGAATTGCTCTTCTCGAAGTTTTTTCATATTTTGTTTTTGGTGAATAACTGGCCTTTAATATTCATAAAGGTCTGTTGAATTCGCTGGAAATTCGCTGTCTGAAGTTTCTAGAAATGCAAATTATATTTTGTTTTTGGTGAATAACTGGCCTTTAATATTCATAAATGTCTGTTAAATTCGCTGTCTGAAGTAAAAGTTTTCTGTTAGGCAACTCCAATTATTGAATTCGCTCTTCGGCTCCTGAAAATATGACATTTTACTTTGTTTATCATGTGGCTATATGGCACGGGGTTAGAGGGCTAAGTAATATTTGTTTGTCAGATGTATTGCTTCCCGTTTTGACATTTTTTACTATTTCTTTTTTTATTCCAGTGCAAAGTGAAACTCGAAGAGAAAGAAAGTCCGAGTCACCTGTTTTGCCACATATAGTTACGACTGGCAAAACTAACATTGTCCATAGCCCTCCTGCCCGCAATGATTCGCCCGTACCCGCTAAGGTGCCGAGCTCCCCGGAGATTGATTTGGAACGAAGGACACCTAAGGTAGGACGTTATCTGTCTCGTTTTTCGATTTTCTACCAAG
Organism: Phacellophora camtschatica; assembly: GCA_036873815.1. Lineage (NCBI taxonomy): Eukaryota > Metazoa > Cnidaria > Scyphozoa > Semaeostomeae > Ulmaridae > Phacellophora > Phacellophora camtschatica. The sequence goes on along the minus strand of JAYJMH010040010.1, from coordinate 6,483 downwards.
AGTTACGTTTTCTAATGATGGACGATAGTTTTTCACTGTTCATCAGATCAGGTTTTTGGGCACTCTCATTTTATTTGTAAATTTCTAAGGATTCATCGTGCTGCAAAAGTAACTGGTCCATGATATCCCCGGTGACCCAAAATAGCTCCGCCTTTTGAAAAATCACCAAAGTTCCGACTTTTGAAAAATCACCAAAGTTCCGACTTTCGAAAAATCATCAAAATTCGAGTGTGTTACCAATCGAGCTCAATCAATTACTCATTTTTAAGTTTCCATATACGAAAAGGACCAACTTAATTTTTGCAATGTCACAAATTTCACAAGCCCATTAAAACAATGCAAATTTTCTCATTTAAAAATCAAAAAAATTGAAAGTTATTATGATAAATAAATAAATCACGTTATTACAAGTTTCAATCATTTCACATTGTTAGAAATGCTATAAATATGATGTAAAAATATTATTTGATGAATTAAACGCTTTAAAAGGTATTTTTTAAATTTAAATTATAATCCTTTTCCAAAGAAAAGCTCAAAATCAGGTTGTTCAAGTTGAAATTATATCATCACTCGCCAACGTTGATATTTAACAATTTTAATATCATTATGGTTTTGGACCTTATTTTACTTTATGAATGCATCAGATGCTATATTTTGCTTTCAGCCACAAGATGATCCCGAGGATAGGCCAATACCAGCGTTGAAAAGGTAATCTAAGCTGGGTTTCAACTTTTCAGTAGGGCTTGCTCTTTTAGATCTTCCAAAGCTTCTAAATCCTGAAAACGGTAGGCTTCAGAGAAACCGAAGTTTCTGAAAATCCATATCTCGAAAATATCGTTCACTGGCCCCTAAACATGGCATGTCTCCTAGCGACAGTGGCAAGTTCCATTTCCATAGCGACTTTGAATTCTCGTAAGCTTACAGAGGCAAAAGGCTTTGGAGAGCTTCCAAACCTACCGTTTTCAGAAGATTGACTTTAAAGAATACGAATTCCAAAAAAAAAATACAATTGACTTTGAAGAACACGCCCTTGGAAATAGACAAATGTGAAGTACAATACTTTAGAAGTCAGGAAGGTTTTTTCGCTCAGTTTTAGATTTTGACCGTGAATGGTTGACCCTTTTCACGCCCGGGTTTATTTCTGCTAAACAGGCAAATCCCATGTAACTTTTATTTTGCAGGGGGTAGCACATCTAAACCAAATTATGTTTTGTGATAAACTTACATTGAACTATCTGGAACTAATGTAAAGTTCTACCCGAAGTTACCCCCTAAAAGTTTGATGTTTTACGTTGTTTGTCAGTGGGTCATATGGCCCTTCCGGGGTGAATGGGTTTATTGATTTTCTGCGGAATATTTTTATTGCGTTGTAACGTCTGTGAGATGAAATATATTTTAAAATTCAACAAAAGTTTTCGCTGCATCATCGAGGGAAGATTAAGCAAACATTATTGATTTAATTTTTAGTAAACAAGAGGATGAACAACTGGATCAGCAAGGCCAGGGTAAGAGTTTTGAGCCATTATTTAAAATACATTAGGTGAGTAAACAACGACATGTTTTTGTCGCTTTATAATTTGCGACAAAAAGTTGAATTATATGAAATATAAAGTTTATTTGAATCATATGAAATCAATATAAAGTTTTGTCTGCGTCTACCTCCTGAAAATATGACATTTTAGATTTTTCGTCAATGGGCCATATGGCCCTTCCCGGGGTGGAAGGATTATTTACTGTACCTTATGCCAGCATAGTCAATAGAAAAAACTGTTTACTGTGGTTTCTCACGATTATATGCAAGCATACATTAAAAAATCAAAGGAATGCTTCTGCACTTTAAGCAAAATTATCACACTCCTTGCTCATGCTCACTTTTCAAGTGACATGTATAGGAGTTTTAATTAATTCAGGGGGGTAATGAAGTAAGCTTTCCAAGACAGATTATATTCTTTTTGTAGCTATTTATAAGATGAAGGTATTTGTCTCCCTTGCTTTCATTATAATTTAGATTTTACGTGGCTTGGTTATTTAGAGTGTATGTTCATTGATTTTAATTTTCTTGTTTTTTATGTAAACAACAAAGCTTAAAATTTTTAATAAAAATATAAGAAAGATAAAATTTTATCATCCGATTTTTGTTCATCTTAAAATTTGAATAATTTGAAACCTGTCGAGTAAAGAATTATTGTTATAAAATAAACTTTGCTTTTTTGCTTTTCGAATGATTTTTCATTTTCACTGCCGAAGTTATTTCGAATTAACAGCCAAAACCTAAGTTTAATTTCAATTTTAATTTGATCAACCAACTTTATTCAAATTACAAAATTTTATAAACGTTTGATTATCCGAAATAAATATTGTGATATCTCCGAATTTACCTCCTGAAAATGTGATGCTTTGCGTTGTTCAGCAATTGATCATTTGGCCCTTCCCGGGGGTGAAAAGGGTCAAGCGTTGTTTTTTATATGCGAAATTTCCAATTGTCTTGTTGAATCAATTTTTTTAGGTACTTCTTCATAACCAAATGTGAAATTTGAAAATGGTCTTTTTCATCATTTACACAGTTTGGTTTGCCGGCACGACAAAATAATTTCAACTGTCTGTCTTAGTAGTTACAACATTCTACAATATTTAGCTTTTTATACCCCCGGAAAGGTTTTATAAACCATTGATGAACAACGCAAAACATCATATTTTCAGGATTTAAATGCAAACTAAATCTTTGATTCATAAATTGAAAAATATTCTAGCTTGTAAAAGTCAATTAGTATGTGGGATTTGAAAATATGGCTTCTCGGACCGACAACGGAGTAATTTAATTGGCTCTTGGTCGGCCCGTAACAGCCGTATCTTTTGAAGCTTTGGGACGGTTTGTTTGTTTGGGTCTTGGCCGCAAAAGTGCGTTCGGTATCCGTACAGCAACGGGACGGTCTGAATATTTTCCAGCCTTAACGTCGACCTTACCTTAACGTCGTAGTAATAATATAACGTCGTAATATTATAATTTAATAACCACATTATAATTTATTATTTCCGTCATAGTAATTTTAGATCAGCCAAATGAACTCAGTGAAAAAGACGAGAACGAAGCTCTTCCAATCATTGAAGTGTATGGCATGCACCTCGTGAGTTAAATACTGCTTAATAATCTCAATATAATGAATTATAGGTCATTGACTTTTTACGTGAATTAATATACTTCATATAATGGTATCACAGACCCTCTATCTTGTCGATGTTGTCGATGTTATTGATGTTGTCGATATTGTGATGGCTAGGTTCATCGGGTTACTAGTTTGCAAACTGGACAAAGTATTCGAAATTTCTGCATCCCAATCAAATTTTAACATTTCAGAAATGAACAATACCTGTTGTTATCTAAGCCAATAAAATCTGTTTTGGTTATAAGTTTCTACATTGCACTGAATTGTATTCACTGAATTTAATTGATTGTACGCAACATTGAAGCTGCCAAGGTAATATCTATTGAAGTTGCGAAGGTAATATCTAATATCGGAGAAAGCAATGACGAGTCAGAAATGCAATTGGGGTATTTTGCATTTCACATCACAGGAGGCCCATGCTATGAACTGATGAAATATCGAAGAACGATACTAAACACCTATATATTATGTATTTTTTGTATTACATATTGTTTTTTCTGTTGCTCGTCTCTTTCTCTCTTTGGGTATGTTGTATTTTAATCCTTTTCATGTTAATCATTAGCATTTGAAAATCTATGACAGGTCTAAAATCACCATAAAATCTTCTGTTATAATAAAAAATAGCAGACGATTAATGAACAGTCATTTTTATTATAATTATACATTATTTATTTCGAGCACGTCACTGTTTCTTACATTCTAATGATTAATTTAACAATAATTGAAACACAACATATGCAAAGAGAAGATCAGCAACAGAACAAAGAACAGGTAATACGAATGATGTATAGGTATTCATTGTCATTCTTGAATATTTTATCAGTTCATAGCATGGGCGTTGTGTTTACATATAGATTTTACCTCATTGTTTGTACTGATAGCACTTTTACATGCTGATAACAAGAGCAGATTTTGTAACAATAGTGAAATCGACACTTCAATTTTAAAGCGATTAGCCATTCCGAATTTCAAGACAAAGCGAATTCTCTCAAGCAGAAAATAAAAACATGGCTTTGTTTGTTTTGATTTTCTGCTTGAGAGGTTTCACTTTGTCTTTGATGGCTAATCGCTTTGAAATGGGCGTTTCAATTTCACTATTGTTACAAAATATGTTCGAGTTCATCCTGATTCTACTCAACAAGCTTTTTTAGCTGAATTTATATTGGAATCACAACTTCCAAGGCATAATAAGTAATATTTCAGAACTTGTCTGACTTCTGCAACTGTTTGAAAACAAACTTCTGTTAGAGACATTTCAGTTCTTGAGAATGCGCCAGATATTTTATAAATAATTAGTCTAGAAACTTCGCACATTGTAACATGAAGATTTTAACATTGGGACTATAATTTAGTATTGTTATCCACTGTCACGTTTTATTGTTTCCAGGTCAAACAAGCTTATTCAAAAGTTTGGAAACACCGCCAAGAAGCTTTGGAAACAGTCCAGAGCGAAGTGACAACGGATCCGCCAAATCTCATTCTTGAAAGCGAGGCCAAGGTTGTCGTCAGGGTAACCACCTTGCTGTTAAAGCGAATGCTGTTGGATAACGTCGCACCGGTAATTAGTACAGCAGGTTCCCATATGTAAGAAACATCCATTTAAAGCCTAGTTTCCATATAACTGTAAATCGCAGGCAGATCGCAGGCAGATCGCAGGCTGGCAATCAAAATGTTTTCATTTTACATTTGTTTGTCGGTGGTATCTTTAAACTTTCTCCCGGCAGCCAACTTACGGCATTTCAAAGTACATGTCCGTGGCACCGTTCCAAGGTACATATCCGTGGCACCGGAGAAGACGTTTCCGTCATGTTGTAACTAGATTAAGAAGCATACATCTACGTTGTGATGTTTCAACATAGCTTATTGTTCTCATAATCTAATCATAAAAATAGGTTTCATGTTTGCGGGAATCTACTGTAAGTATTCGTTGTCAAAAAAGTTTGGCGATTATAATGTTGCTTTCGTTATCAGAAACGGGATAGAGAGAGCAGGAGGGGCCGAGCTCGGCTCGAAGGTTGGGGGTGGGGGCGAAACGTTCCTTCAGGGAGACATCTGGCCGACTAGGCCGCAAATACAATAGAAAAATGACAAACAAAATGACCGACTGAGCTTTCTAGAAAGCAGTTGGGGTTGGTGGCCCCCTGCCTCCCATTGGCTCCACCCCTGACGTTGAAGTTGATTCTGTCACGCCCAAATTTGTTTCCAATTAGCAGGCAAATTATATGTATTAAAATTAAAATTGAAACGTGCAAGCAAATAAATTTTCACATGTTTTCATAATGTTTTTGTAATTTATAAAAAACACTAGGCTGGGATTTGGGTCAAACTGTTTATTATCTCATAAATTACTTTCGTCAAGTACAAAAAAGTATATGCAAGTGTTAAGCACTTGATCTGAAATGCACTTCAAAGATGTTTTTGAGGAGATATCAAGTTTGTAAAAATCTGTCCAGATACAGGAATAAATCCAGGCTGAAATAGAGGATAACTGTTCTTATGAAAATAAAGAATCCCCTTGTAATAAAGAATCCTCTTGTATTTAAGAACCCCCATCTAAGTTCCCCCCGGTGTTCCCTGCACCGGGGAATTCTTTGGTACGAAAAAGCGTCGAAATATTTTCCTCGGACTGTTTCATCATCCCCCCCCCCCTCTACCCGGTAAAGAAGACTGCATTCTACGCCAGAAAGGTGGGGGAAAACTGGTAAAAAAGATCAGAAGCATACTGCAATGAAAGGAAAAGGTGGAAAGTTTTCCCCGGTGGCTTTCTGTGATGCCACTGGGTAACTGACGCAGAGGTGTATTTAAGGATATGGACTTATGTTAAAATATCTAAAATAAATATAAAATTGTTTATGCATTAAATTGGTAAATCTTTTTTTGTAGATATTTTCCGACGCAGTGAAGATTGAGAAAACGCTTCTTATGGATTATATACCACGTAAAAAGTATGTATGGAACAGTCTGCATGTTTTTGAGGGGTTCATGTTTTGGAGTTAACTTTTGTGTGATTTTTTAATTCCACACACGCCAAGAAAATGACTTAGTTATTTTACCTTGCAGACTTGGAAAATCAGAGTACACGTTTGTTGTCGAAAAGGTATGGTCTTGATAAAACTTTTTATTTTCCTGATTTTTTAAATCTCTGACTGATCTTACGCCACATTATTTAACAACAATTTTCTTCAGAAATCCTAACATTGCTTGAGGCTGTCTTTGAATCTTTCTTAATGATTTGCAACACCGCTTGAGTGAGTGAGTGAGTTATCGTATTTAACGTGCCTAGCCCGCGAAAGTCTCGAGATGACTTGTTTCCAGCAGG
>JAYJMH010039999.1:0-15281 GCA_036873815.1 Phacellophora camtschatica | reverse complement strand
AAGTCAAAAACAAAAACGCTAACTTAAACTACAAAATTTTGTTATCTTTATTTTCTATTTTTAGTTAACGTTTTTACTGTGATTAATTTTATGATTTGCAGGCCTATTTTTGTTTTAAAATTAGGAGCGTGGCCGTTTTACATGGGAAAAACAAGGCGTGGTCTCAAAAAAGCCCCCACATCTTCTGCGCCTTCGGCATCAAGCTTTTTCCATGAATCCGCCTCTGATTAAAGTATTAAAACCGCATATTAAAGTGGTTGATTTGTTGATTTGCTTTGTTTTAGGAGGTTATCTGAATACAAGGGTAAATATCTCATTACAAAACCCAGGAGGGCCACACTTCAGAGAGCGCAACCACTAACAATAGTTCGAATAAAAGTTATATTTAGTCTGTTAAATAGTTAAATAGTTATGTTTGCACGACCGTTCAAAGGATTGAAAAATTGGCTAGCATTACTATTTACAGCATTTGCGAGTTCCGTATTGTTTGGTAAACTATTTCCAAATAGGTAAATAATCGAACTGAATAAACTTTATATAGCTTCATTTATTATTGATTTTGTGACCATTGTAGGATACCAAGTACTTCAAGTAGTCTTGTTTAGAGGCCCTTCACGCGAGGATCTTCAGACCGGTTAGAAACTCACGTCGGCGTGAGTTCAATTCGGGTTCGCTGATTTGCCTTCTGTTCACATGAATATTTCAAACTGGCGTGAGTTGAGACCTAACTGTATTGCGCATTTTCCTATAAATTCGATGCACCGATTTTCCGTCTATAGAAAATATGAGGCAGAATGATTCAGAACAACAGATAACGTTATTAATTATATTATTTAAAGTTCCGCTAACAAACGTTTACTAATAAAACAAGAATATAATTGCAAACACGCAGTAAATTTCGGCTAACCATCGTTTGATTCCAAGTGTCTTCGTTTTCGAGAAGCCGTGTTGATTTTATTTTGCTAAAAATGAATGGATGACGCCAAATGGGATAAGTTAATCCCGAGATACTGTTCTGCTGCCCTCTAGCAAACTCGGTTCGTCCTAAAAGGAAAAAAGCTCCTGTTTTCATTGAAAATTATCAAAATTTCACGCCGATCTGAAATCTCGACCGGTTTGAAAAGCCGAACAGAGTTTCAGGGCGGCGTGAGTTTCAGTTCACCTAACTCATGTGAACACTCTAAAGGCTCTGACCAAAGACCGAATTGAACTCGCGCTGGCGTGAGTTTCAAACCTGTCTGAAAGTCCTCATGTGAAGGTCCTCTTAGGGCTGCATACTAAAATTGTTTAGGACTTATGAGTTTTGAGCAATTTTACGGACCTATACACCAAGTTTATATAGGAGTCCTTTTGGGTATTTTGGCACGGCACAGATAAAATTTGCACACACATTAGAGCAATGAAATAACTTTTCATTGGAAGAGAGTCCAGCTAAATCAGTGCTTATGATATCCTGTTCCAAATGGAACCTGTTAATTCGTCTGGTGTTAATTTTAATTACAGTTTCTAGTTTAGGACAATAGCTATTGTAATTGAAAAAGCGAAATCAGTGTCCCGTGATAATTGGATTATTCTTATTTAATTCCGGTGCATGACCTTTGTGAAAATTGAATCTCACCACCCGAACTCAATGAGCTAGGACTAGAAGCCTATGCACATACGACGGATTTGTTGGTTTCGAAAAGGAAGAAAATTTAGCATTTTAAAAACAATCTAATCTTTTAAAAACTGGATTTTTAACAAAATTAGTTGCTCTCTATGATGAGCGATGAATAAATTAAAACAAGCATTTTTCCTCGTAGTGATCCTTGTTGGAGTTTTGGATTTTATCATAAGTGAAGATGTACCGAAAGCCGCAGAAAGTCAATTGGATTTTGATGGTATGTTTCTGTATCTGTATGTGTCTGTATATTACTTAGCTACCATTCACTAACGAGCATATACGCTAAGGGATGAATCTACATCTTATCGCTAGCGAAGTGAATCGGAATAATTATATTTGTTTTACCAAAATGATTGATGTTTTTATGATATACTAAAACTGTTTATGTTGTGCAAAGAGGGTTAAAGTATTGTTTTTTATGATGGCTGCTGTTTTCATTTGTTTAAATAGAATTACTAACAGACCAATAACATCATAGATTCAAGCTTAATGCATTTTTTAAACATGTTCTCCAACAAGTGGCATTAGAGCTTTGCGGCATAAGCTCTTTTTATTTGTTTAATAACATTAATTTAACCTTCTTTAGGAGTAGATGTTTACAAATATAGATCTTTAGAAATAATAGTAATGTTGCTTGGACGGTTGAAGGGTACTGAAAACAGGTTTTACGGGCCGAAAATCACTACACAGATTATTAGACCAGTTATGTTCATTAAATTTTATTTTTTTTATTCAGAAAAAGAATTGAGATGATTATATTTTTGCGAAATAGATTTGTAATGTTTGATCCAGCCAGGGATTACTTTTGATTCAGTTGGTCTTATTTGTTTTTACTGTTTTATATGTTTATTTGATGTTTGTTTTTGACATAAATATTCTTGATTCAGCCAGCGATTACTTTTGATTCAGTTAATCTTATTTGTTTTTACTGTTTTATATGTTTATTTGATATGTTTATTTGCCGTAAATATTTTTGCACTCATTTACAATCCAAGACAACATTACTTGAGACACCATTTGTAATACGACTAATTTATGCCATAAAACTTTAGTAAGTGTATCAAAATCTCAGGACTTTTGTCAAGGACTTTTGTCAAGGATTGTTGTCAAGGATTGTTGTCAAGGATTGTTCTATCGAAGATTGCTGTTCGTTGTAACAAACTGCCTTTTAGGCCCCAGTTCCATGATGTCAAATTGCGTAAGATCATATAGACCTAACGTACTGTCCAAAGATAGAAGACAACAATTATTCGTTCCTAACTACGTACATTTCAGAAAAACTTAAACTCATACATTTCAAAGAACAAACTGTACAATTTTTTTATTTGTAATGTATCTGGAGGTGGCGTGTGTCATATATCTTTGCTCTTTTGTTTGCTGTCTGAAGCGCTTTGCTTTTAGCATTTTGATATCGTTTGAATGCATGAATCTAAAGCATTTTCATTCTAAAACCTCATTTTGAGCTCTAGGTGCTCCACACACGGCGCTAAGAAGAAAAATTTAGAAGTTGAGTTCCAGGTGCTCCACACACAGCACTAAGAAGAAAAATTTAGAAGTTGAGTTCCAGGTGCTCCACACACAGCACTAAGAAGAAAAACTTAGAAGTTGACGAAACGCCAATTGAAAACTAATCCAGTATTGTGTAATCCCAAAAGAGTTAACCATTTTCCCTTTGAGAAGGGGTAGATGCATAGATACAATGAAGTGAAAATCCATTAGATCTTTTTTAAGTGGGGCTTCATTTCAGGCAAAATGTTTGAACTATTTATTTAGGCATTTTCTTCATTTGATTAAACGTAATTCTAATTTGTTTTCCAGATTTGTCAATGAGTAATGCAGAAAATTTGTATGAACTTGAAAGAAAAAAGAGAGGCGATGAAGGTAATTGTACAAATCTTTTTACAATTTTTTTAATGAGATTATTTACAGTTCGGAAAGTTTTTCAATCGAAGACATTAGTTCTCAACTATAAATGGGCCTCAAGATATGCTCAGAATTTATAAGAAAACAATTTTTTTATTCTTTTAGTTTTTGGATAGAAAATTTGGAAAGAAATTATGACAAAGATCATTTTTTCAGTTTTTCTGAATCGTGTTTCATTAACAAAAAGTTTAATTGAGATCTTGAATTCGCATAAGTTCACTAGGTTTTTTTTAATCGATACTTATTTCATAGTATGATCAATAATATAATTTTATTAACATTTCAGACTTCATCCCTGGTTTGACTGTACAAATTTTCAAAAAAATTGATGGCTACATGGTAAAAGATTTACAGAATAGCTCCAAGTATCCAAACAGTCCTGATGAAACAAAACAGTTGAGTGATTTCAATGAAGGATCAAGTGGGTTGCCAGATGAAAGTTATGGAGCAAAAATATTTGGATATTTCAAACCTCCTGAAGATGGAGCGTTCAATTTCTATATTTGTGAGTGATGTTCTCATTTCTATGGATATTTTTCAGAGATATTCTGTACACTGTTACCTTTCTAAATGCTTTCTTTTATATTCTTAATGTATGCTAATTATGCTAATTTCTCATTTCCACTTTGCATAAAATCTATTTTAAGAATCTCATTACGAATGACATGTTTCTTCTCAAGTTCTCAATTTCTGACTGCTCGAGGCAGCAGGACATTATCCAGAAGATTTTACACTGTTTTAACCTTTACTTTATTTATTTATTTTTTATCTTATTTTTATCAATTAATGCAGAGGGAAATAGTGAAACTTCATCTTTTTATTTATTTTGAATTTTAATTTCAGCAATTAATACAGAGGAAGATATTGAAACTGTTGTGATGTTATCACTAGTTGTGTTTACACACAATTTTTTCTAGAATACGTCGTGTTACCAACACTAAATCATATAAAATAAAATAAAAATCTTTTGTTTTCAGCAAGTAATGCAGAGGGACAGTTTTACCTGAGCACTGACGAAAATCCTGCAAATGCAGTCAAAGTCGCTGAGACGATTGGTCGGCAAATCGTCAAAGAAGATCAATATGAAAAGTATTTCATTTTTTTATTTTTGTATAGTTATATTATTTCATAATTATATTATTTCAATGTAAACCGCATACACACATACAGAAAAGCATTAAAATTACAACTCAGTGTTTCGTTGCGACATTTTCGTTTATTTACATGTCATCAGTATTGGCAATTAATTTTTCCAAGATGGATTTTAGTTTAATTTTGCCATCTTATTCAAATATTTTAAAATAATATATCTTATTTTATGATGGCTGGTCTTGAATTGAATTTCTTGAATCGCAAATGTAGGAAACAATTCATCTAAAAGATGAAGTATCTGAGAGAAATTTTGTGGAAAAAAGTTCCACGTTTATAACAGAAACAAAATGTAAGAAATATGTTCATTTTTTAAACGTAAGTAGTAAAGTACATCACAAAAAACAATGAAATTTATGCTCTGTGTTCGTTTTGATTTGGTGAAATTAAAGATATGAAATATGTTATTGTGGGCAGGAAAGATAATGTACTAGAATATTCTAAACATTATAAACATGCAAACATATAAACTTTAGCAATTGAATGTTCCAGTCAAACTCAATGAATAAATAAGGACAAAACATTGATGAAATTTTGAATTTTTAGATTTCCTAATCAGAAATCAAGTGGAATTTCGCTGAAGAAAGGAAAAATGTATTATCTCATGGGATTACATAAACAACTGTATGGTCATCATCATTTTAAAGTTGGCGTGCAATTACCAGGTGGACAAAAAGTTTTTCCTGTTTCTCAATCATTTCTTTGGACCAAATTTGACGGTAAGATTTTATTACTATTTGTCTGAAGATTTTGAAAGGCACAAAAGTCACTTAATCTTTTCTACAAACTTTTCAAAGTCCACAATTTCTTGGTAGATGAGCACCTTTGTGTAAATGGAAGCAAGAAATCTTACTGAATCAGATAGAACTTTTGTTTTGCAGTACAAGCATCGTCTGAATCAGCTGCGAATGCTGCCGCAGGAGCTGGGGCTAAGGCAGATGAGGCTAAGCCAACGAAGAATCCAATCGAGGCAGCTGAAAAGGCTGCTGGAAAGGCGGGTATGTGTCATTACTTCTGATACATAGTAGTCATAACGACTAGGTTCATTTGTTCTTGGAAACAGTTAAATGTTTAGAATATTTTTTATGATAAATATCTGTCGAAAATGTTTCTAAAATTGGAATGTTTGAGAAAGACGGACACTGCTTGTAACGTGATAATTCGGGGATTGAGTATTGTGCGTGTTAAGATAATTTAAATCACTTAATTAAAAGATCAAACGATAAACCAACCAGACCAGTTGGTTAGTTTATGTCAAATTACAAAAGCTGTATTGTTTTTGCCAAGTCATGTTAACGTTACAGAAACCGTAATGTTTTGTGTGATGAAATTAGCGTGTTTGTATTGTTTGTGTGATAAATTTTAAAACGTTGCTGGATCGAAAAAAATTTTTGTTGCTGGATCGAAAAAAGTAAAATGTTGCTTGCTAATTGCTTTTGGAGATGGTCTGATGTGTCATGACGTTAGAGAAAGGAAAATTTTAGAATTGGTTGTATCCGTTTTTAGGCATAATTTATTTGATTTTCTGTTTTTTAATTCCTGTGTACTCAATTAAGGGTGTTTGTTGGTTACGATTATATCATTTTAGCTATCTTTTTAATGTTTAATTGAATTTATAAATATATGGAACTTAACTTTCAAATATTTTCCCAGGAAAGGAGGCTGGCACAGACGCTGGTCAAAAAGCCGGACAAGACGCCGGAAAGAAAGCCGGAAAGAATGCTGGAGAAGAAGCTGGGAAAAAGGCTGGCTTAAAAGCTGCAGCTGAAGCTCTTGGGATACCATTGAAAGATTTGCTTGATAGAAAGAGTAATTTATTTATCATACTTAACACAATTAAAAAATATCTATTTGTAACTATTTTTGCTTCAATTAAAATTTCGGCTTTTTAAGTTTTATTTTTCTCATTGATTTCTTTAATAGTTGTATTTTAGATTTGATTGAAAATTATTTATAAGCAAATAAGTTTTATTAACAAATAGTGTTTTTCTTTCAGATAAAACGGAAGAAATGAGGAAATATTGTAAGTATGAATTATTCGAAAAAATCAATTGTGTTTTTTTGGTATTTTTAAAAAAATGATTCAGGTCTTTTATTGAATTTTTTAGCTATGAAGTTTTTTTTAATAAACCAAAAATAATAAATACTATAAGCATTATCATTATTTTCCACAGTACTGAAGGTAAAACTATACTCTGCAAACTTTCCTTGCACTGAGCCATATGGTCACGTATGCAAATATGCTCTATCGATGCACGAGGATGATTACTCTCTTCATTTAGAATCAAGAGAGCATGCCTCTGTTTTTATTGTGAGAAAACCCGGACTGGATGGGAATTTGGACAGCCTCTCTTTTGAGTTAGATGATCATCGAGGTTACTATCTTAGAAGAGATGGAGTGAAGTTTGTTGCTCAAAAATCTCCTAGCATTGCTGCAGGTTGGTTTTATGTTAAATCGTTCAACCTTGACGTATCATATTTGTATAATAATAAGAAACATATGTTCTTTTTGTAACATTTAATTATAAATATTAATGATAATAATGAGCGACGTTTCGATGTCATCTTAACATCATTTTCAAGCTAAATGAAATCAAAGACGTTGTTTTTATATATAGAAAAATAAACAATAGAAAGGATAACATTTATCACATGATGAGAATTTTGACGGTTCAGATGATTGGCGCCAGAAAATATTATTTTCTGCATTAAACGCTTTGAAAGATATTTTTTGAAAATTTTGAAAATGACTGGTAATAAATGTAAGAAATGTTACGATAATGACTTCTTCTAAAGTTAATTTAGTCTTGCTCATGTAAGCAGAAAAACTAATTTTTGAAATTCATAGCAAAGTCACATTTTGGTGACTTTTCAAACGTCAAGACATTTTCTTGGGCCGCCTGGCATATGGGATTTATGCAGTGGGAAACCACTCTACGTGTACTATTTTATTTTTCTCTCGCGCTTTTAGGCCAAGTATCAAATGGTGACTGAAGTACGAGCGAACATGATTGCTGCTCATCACAATATCAAACAAACGAGAGAATATCTCAATGTTAATTTATTGTATTTTACCCAAGAAGACTTACAGGTAAGCATTCTGTTAAGTACGAAATGTTAAGTACGAAGTTTTAAGTACGAAGGACGAGCGAACACGATTGCTGCTCATCACAACATCAAACAAACGAGAGAATATCTGAATGCTAATTTACTGTATTTATCCAAGAGGACTTACAGGTAAGCATTCTATTAGGTACGAAGTACGAGCGAACATCACAATTTCCTTCGTATCTTCTTGGCGAACATCTACTCATCACAATTTCCTTTGTATAACAAAGCGTTTGTATTTTTTCAGAGTTTACTGGCTTCGATAAATGCCATCTTTGTGGATATTTTATCATTGGCGTCGTATAACAAGGCTTTGGCTTGGTGCAAATATTACCACTACAAATCTGCACTGTTATTAAACTGGCTGGACCTGGTAATTATACTGAATTATTTAGCATATTTTACATAACTATTAAACATATTTTACATAATCACATAATTATTAAACATATCTTATATAAAAATATTGAAAACTTATTATGAAAATCGTATATAAATATATAAAAACTTATTACAACTATATTAAATTACCTTAAATTATATCATTATCATTATATTGCGTATAACGACAAAGATTTATCTGGTGTGCGACCCCTCAATATGAAATCATATATTTTTTCCATTTTTGATTTCACCGAATTTTTATTCTAACACAACTTCGTACCTAGGGCTATTTATAATAATTATAATAATTGTAATAATTATGAGAAGTATAATAATATATAATTATTGAATTTCAGACAATAAACAACAAAATAATCAAAGATCACAAAGAGGTCTCCCAACAGTACCACGAGAAATACAAAGAACTTCGTGTAGAGCGCTTTCGTTGCATCAAGGAGCGAGCGAAGAAGGACTTAGGCATTGATTTCGATACTCATAATCTTGAAACCGAGGATACCGATGAAAGGATCACACTTGATATCACGGCTTCAGAGTCTAACGTCGTCATGGTTGCAGACGAGAATAAGGATGAAGACGAAAACGAGACTCCAGCCGAGGACCATCCTCCACCTCCTGTTGATGGTAACCAAGACGCCATGGAAGTTCCTGAACCCCCCGAGTATGGTATGTGTCTTTATAATCATTATCTTTATAATCATATTTCCAGGGGGTGCGTGGTAAAATATGAAAATTAGACATCAGGCAAGAACGTAGCTTAGAGATAGGCTGGTTACATATATTACATCTGTTTTCGCTCATATTTTCATATTTTACGTTTTTAAGGAGGGTTAGCCTTTATTTACAAATGTATCAATTATTAGTGTTGTTTATTATTGTTAATAGATTATAATTTAAATATATCTGATATTACTTGTTGTGCTACGTGGCCCAGGATAGACAAGCAATGCTTTACTATTATCATCAATTCTTTACTTTATAGGGTATAGTATTCTGTGTTAGGTATTGTATTTCCATAAATAAAATTTTATTCATTCATTATTTCATTCGCCTCTTAAAAGGCCATATGATCCATTGATAAACAACGTAAAACTTAATGTTTTCAGGAGGTAAATGCGAGCAGAACTTTCCATTAATTTCGAATTTTTTAACCTAAGTTTTTCTTTTGCATTAAATTGGTTTGGATGTGGTACCCCCTGCGAAATAGAATTTATATAGGATTTTCCTGTTAATCGGAAATAAGTCCGGGCGTTGAAGGGTTCAAATATGACATTTTACATTGTTTGCCAATGGGTTAGTGTTATGGTTAAAGTTAACCTACCGGGTTACAAAAATGTTGAATACAATTTTATTTTGTTCAACAGATGAATCTGGGCCACCAGCTCAATCAGCCGTGCCTTTGTCAGAGCTAGCTCCACCGCCCTCTTCGGAGGAGCTATTTGGTGACATCACACTCTTGAAACAAAAGCACGAGGAGCAACTGGCTGATTTCCAGAAGGCGCAATCGTTGAATAAAACACGTATGAACCAAGGATTGGAAGAGAAGCTGCGGGCGAGGCGGAGCAAAAGACGCAGGCAGGTCCTGCAGAAGGAGCAGGCGACGAATTTGAAACAAGATGACGTCAAAAAAGAAGCACTGAAGGAAGAGGAGGAAACTATTGAAGCTGTGGAGGAGGTCGGTCTTGGTGGAGACGGGAATCCAGAGACTGTGAAGGAGATAGAAGGTAATAACAATGATAATAAAGATTTAAGAAATGAAGGTTTGATTTAGTTTTCCTTGACTTGTTTTGGGAGTATATATATATATATATATTGCAGCTAAGAAGGATATCTGATTTCGACACTGTGAAGGAGTATTTGGATGTTAATAATTATAATGATAATTAAGGTGGGAGATTTGATTTAGTTTAATCATTGACTCTTGTTTTGGGAGTATATATATATATAGTACATTTGAGCAGAAAGAAAATTTGAAGTTTTGTATTTAACTCCAGCTGTGAGCTTGTTTACCTTTTAAAATAAATTAGCCAATCACAACACATATTGTTATCACATGTTTGTAAACTCTGCGAGTTGATTGGCTATCTTTATGATGTAAATAACTCAAATGGCGAATAATAAAAGAAACAATTCTTCGTTTGAGATTTAACCACACTCATGCCAAGCATTTGATTATCTCATTACGCCCCCCCCCCCCCCGCTTTAAGGCGCATGCGCTTATAAGCGGAAATTCACGATTTTTGGATTTTTGAAAGTAAGAAAAGGCTGTTCAGATATAAGCGCATGCGACTATATCCGTTCGATTAATATTTTCACATTATGTTGCATGAATATTGGCTCAAAGACAACAGAATATAAACAACTATTAAGCAAACTGAAATCAAATATAAAAACGGCTTGGAGGTACGAAGTCAGTCTAAACTTATAGGACAATTCACAGAAAATAAAAATGCAAAAAAATTATTGAGGAAGCATGTCAACGATTGTCAAAGAATGAATAACTGACATAATTTGATTGATGTTTAGTTTCTTATTTCTTCGTGTCAACGATCCGCTTATAAGGGCACTGCTCCTATATCTGGATACAAGCGCATGTGCCTTTAAATGGGGGTGCGCCTTTAAGCGGTGTAATAGGGTTTCTACTCTGCCAATTTGCATGTGCTGATCCAATTTTTTACTCGGCTTATATTGTTATAGTCAAATCTTGAAATTGCTTTATTTGTTTGTAAAATGTCTGATTTTCTGCCTGTTTGTTTGTCCGTTGTGTATATTATGAGTGTATATATCATTATGTTTTGGTATGTATTGTTCATATGGACAGATACAGGTTTTCATAATTGTTAGATATATTGTTATATATATATACGACCATATGTATATATATATGGTTGTTATAATCATTTGAGCAATAACTTTTGGGTATAGGGTGTCTCAAAAACTTTTTCCCCGTTTCGTTAGTCTTGCTTCAGGATTAGTTTTGCCCGAATTGTTTCTATTGTCTTCTTTGCATTGTCAATTGTTTTAGAAAACAACAGCTATTGTTCTCTACAATTTTGCCTTCACATGTTAAACTTTGCCCGAATTTCAGCTTTTTGAAAGGGGACGAGACAATTCCCCCCCCCCCCCCCCGCACACATACACACCTGGGATGAGACAATCCCCCCCCCACATCCCTACTAGCTACGCCCATGTTTATGGTTAACTATTTCTTTAAATTATTTAATCATGTTTTATTTTTATCAACACTGTGGGCGAGGAAGGAACACTTTCGAAGAAGGAACGAGGAAGGAACTCTTCTTTCCTCCCCCGTGGTGTCAATCTGATTAAAAATAATTACTGAATAATTTAAAGAAATAGTCTTAAAGCAGGACCTTTTATCCTGTAAAATATAAACCCAGTTTTTGTAATGTTGTTGTTGAAAGAAAAAAGAATTCACAGGAAAAAAACAGAATTTTTTATATACACTTAAGAGACTTTTAAGAAACTTTTGCTAGTGAAAATTGGTGAAAAATGTTCCAAAATTGAGAAACTTTCACTAGTGCAGCCATAGCCAGGTTTTTTATAGACTTGCTTCAAGTCTATCTCTTTTTAAATCCAAGAAATTCTTTTTTAATCCGAGAAATTCTTTTTTAATCCGAGAAATTCTTTTTTGATCCGAGAAATTCTTTTTTGATCCGAGAAAAAGAGCTGAGCAAACTGAGAAACTAACGAAGGAACAAGAAAAGCGAAGGAACGAAAAATGGAGCTGAAACGAAGGGTGGCTGGGGAGGAGCAGAAAAAATCTCGCGCTTCATTTTTGTTTCGCTCCTCACCAGCCACCCTTCGTTTCAGCTCCTTTTCTCGTTCCTTCGTTAGTTTCTCAGTTTGCTCAGCTCCTTTTCTCGGATTAAAAAAGAGATGGACTTGGGGCACGTCTAGTACAGCCATAGCAAAATTCTTATAAAAAAACGTTTATTTTCGTAAATGGAGAATATGGAAATTGTTTGCGTGGTATTAATTCATGTTAATTGCTTTTGCGGGCACTAATAAGGATGCATATGGTGTCTGCTTCATATTTTTCAAACAATTCACACAAATGTAGATACTCAAAATAAATATTCAGTTAAGCTAAAAATAATACAATTGATTCATTCAAATTCAATATGAAATTAAATTTTGGATTAAAAAATTCAACATAAAATCAAATTTTGGATTCAAAATTTCAACATAAAATCAAATTTTGAATTCAAAATTTCAACATGAAATCAAATTTTGGATTCAAAAATTCAACATCAAATCAAATTTTGGATTCAAAATTTCAACATGAAATCAAATTTTGGATTCAAAAATTCAACATGAAATCAAATTTTGGATTCAAAAATTCAACATGAAATCAAATTTTGGATTAAAAAATTCAACATCAAATCAAATTTTGGATTCAAAATTTCAACATGAAATCAAATTTTGGATTAAAAAATTCAACATCAAATCAAATTTTGGATTCAAAAATTCAACATGAAATCAAATTTTGGATTCAAAAATTCAACATAAAATCAAATTTTGGATTAAAAAATTCAACATAAAATCAAATTTTGGATTCAAAATTTCAACATGAAATCAAATTTTGGATTCAAAAATTCAACATCAAATCTAATTTTGGATTCAAAAATTCAACATCAAATCAAATTTTGGATTCAAAAATTGAACATCTCAAATATTTGAAGAAAGTTAACGGACACAAAAGTGACTTGTGCCGCATCTATAAATAGGTAGCCTGTCAAGTTGTCATTGAAATTATTGGCTCAATGCAGTATGTACGTTCATTCACTTGAAGAATTCGTAATGGCGACTTTTGAGAAAAGATTGATAGCTGAACTATATTGTTGCATTGTTGCATTGTCCATTGTTACATTGTCTTATCTTACATTGTCTTGTCTTTCCATCCATTGCGGGGGGGGGCTACTCTGGTAAATTAGGATAGGGGTGCTCAGGCTGGGGGTACAAAGCATAAGCCAAAAATATACTTTCTTGTGTAAAAATAGATCAAAAAATAATTATTCTCGCCTTATATAACGAGATAAAATAACGAGAGGAAAATTATGTTATATACATAATATAAATAATATTTTCTGAAATATTCTTGTGATTATGAAGTGTGGATATTTTGATTTGATTTGATTTGATTTTTATTTGATTTATATTTGATTTTGATTTTATTTGATTTTAGTAAGATTGCTTGGTTTTAATTTTGATTATAAAACGTGTTTTCTTTATCTTTTGAATTTTACTCGTATTTGAGACGCAAGAAAATAATTGTGCGAATGACTGACCCCAAGAAAAATTGCGCTTAAATTTTAAACCCATAAAAGTAACATAAGCACCCCTATCTAAAGTTATAACCGAGTACTCCCCCCCCCCCCTCCATATCTGGTTTTGACTTACATCACATTGTCTTGTCTTACATTTTCTTGTCTTAGCTTTATCTCATTCTACATCTCTCATTGTCCATTGATGTTAGATTGTCCCAAAACCCACATATCGTAAATTCCTGCAAATTATTGTTTTTGGTAAATAGAAAGAAGCTAGTTATTATTGGCAATGTAAATACCGATCATTTTCTGATCAATTAGTAGTTGATTAGCTGATTAGTTGATTAGTTTCGGTAGTTTCAGATCTCTGGACGCAGACACTGGAGAAAACCAAAAAGACAATGTTCATGTGGTTCAAGTCTACAGTATTTTCGGTAACTTCTCAGATCTTTGGAAACTGAAGGAGACCAAAAAGACAATTTGTTATAGCCACAAATTGAAAAGGCTACAGCCTTTGGTTTTATATAAAACTTTGGCAAAACTAATTTAAATTATTTTAAATTATTTTAAATTATTCAAATTATTCAAAACTTTGGCAAACTATTTTTTGGTCTTTGTTATTCTTCTATATTTGACTTTGCAATAAAACGCCTCCCTCTAATAAACGCCGCCCTCCAATAAAAGCCGCCCTCTAATAAAAGCTGCCTGGTTGAGGAAATGTGCTAATAAAAAAACTGAAGGTTGATCATTTTTAAGGGATTTGACCATGAAATGACGAAGGACAATTTTTTGAAAAATTTCATTAATGAAATGGAAAAAATTCACATGAATGAGCAGGAGTGAACACGAATGAACGCGAGCCAACATGGTTTCGTTGATATTCTATAGACATAGGCAGTTTTTTCTGTGGGAACGCCAGGAACGCACGCACTTGTTGAGCAACTGTCAAAACTAAACGAACCCTCTGTAATCTGCTGCAGAACTTCTCAACACAGAGTCACTCACTGCGTAATAAAAAGGTTGTTTTCTTATTTAACGATTTACTAGTTAATTATTCCTTTTTGACAATCCTATTTCAAGTGAAAATAATATCATTAATAATTTCCTGGGGGACATGTTCTTAAACTATTCATACATACTACCAGAAGGATTTAATGCGCTTTGCCAAATCCCGTTCTCAAATGTTGCACCGCGCGGCTTTCTTTTATGTACGCTATTGTCGTAACAGAATCTTTAAATCCGTTCTCATCCGCTTCTCCTTTATTGTTTTGCTCATAAAGAGAATTTGTCGCATCCTGTCGCGTACTAATGATTTTCCTATCATCAAATCAATGGCTATCCATGCATATTTGAAATCAATGGCTATCCACGTATGTTGGGTTACACGTATAGCCAACACTAATGTTGTGTTTCATTCCATACCAACCGGAATTGAGGAGAATGTTTAATGTCCAACCCAGCATTAATCCATTTTTGCTAGAAATCACACCCATGTCTAGAGAATTTACTGCCTTCAAATCCATATCTTATCTGCGGCACATACCCCAAACCATTCATTAGGGCATACCCCCTGGGGAATACCTTTGCTGTAACCCAGGGCCTAATGGTTAAGTCGCCTGACTCATGATCGCAAGGTCATGGGTTCCAATCCCACCAAGGTCATACTTGGTACGAAAGTGTGAGGAGAGCTGCTAACTCCCTGTAATTCCAGGCAAAGGCAAAAGGAATCACGAGGTGTGGTCACATCG